>JACCPG010004171.1:0-25500 GCA_016069955.1 Drepana arcuata | reverse complement strand
GTACTTAAGTTCAGAAAAACTCATTGGTATAGTCGGGATTCGAACTTGCGACCTTTGCGTCGCAGGCAACTGCTCGAACCACTCGGCCACCACGTCTCTAATTTTTCTGTAAGTCTTTAAATTTGCGAAATTTCCTTATGCATTCGTTGCAGTCTTATATCTTTGTTATATGATAAAGGTTAACGTTTGCGAGGATGGAAATATGTCTTGGATGGACATTTGTCACGGATTGTATAAGTTAGCTGCATTAATTAACACACAAGAAGTTTTCGATTGCATACAAATTAAATCATTTTTTTATCAATCTTATGGAACTACAATATTTTTGAGCACAATACGTATTTAGTACGCAATCAGTAGTCAGTTTAATAAGCGCCAGAATCAAGTATAGGATTATAAAACGATACTACCAACACGAAAGTTAAACGAAAAAGGCGAAGTACATAAAAGTTTTCTACTTTCGAGCCTTGAAAGTTAATAAAAATCGTTCCCAAATGACTCTGGAAAACTTTCCCGTAAACAAACCGATAGTGCCCCTATACTTGGGATAAACTGGCAAAGGGCGAACTGGCAACACAGCCAACTGTTCGCGAATCGGGCTTTAATTTAGTAAGGTATATGGTGTATGGAAATAGGTTTTTATATTTACATATATGTGTATTTCATATACGTCTACAATACGATAAAATGTTCGTGGTTCGTTTATTATGAGGAAGTTCTATTTAGACCTAAGATTTAAATAAATAAGTATTACAATTGCATTGAAATGCTCACTGCACAGTGTAATATATATATAAAAGTAATATAAGTCTACTTAGCTCAAAGTTTTCTCAAACAACATTTCACCGGCGAATCTTTAAGAGCTGAAACTTGGAAACGACACATAAATGATCTTAGCGTATGGACATCTGGGGATTCTGTTTTCCCATCAACGTAAGGAACCCGAAAGTACCTATACCTCCCCGTCCCCCTATAAACAAGAAAAGCGAAAAAGTAATTTGTCAAGTACCCGTATACTCTCTCATTTAGCCGTGCAATAGAGAGGTTAGTTAGAGAGAGACAGCTTTGGGCGCAGGGTTGCCTGTCCTGATTTATGATTAATGATCTATTAATGATTAAAAGGCTTTTATAAAAGATTAAGAGTGACAGATCGTGTTACGCCCGATGACATTTTGTGTAATGATCGTTGGTACCTACTAGTTGGGTAGTTTAGGAGCTATCTTTATATTATTACAAATATTTTTAGTTATTTCTTTTTAAAAAAGGAAACCGGGGAGTTTATTTAGTACTAATTGACTATGATGAGAACAGCAAAGTTTAAGTTCATTAGAGCAGTAAACTTAAGTTAATAAATTATGTATGAAATAAATATCCTCGTAAAAATGTCTACGCCAGCTATTAACCAAACGTGTACTTGTTCAGGAAATAGGAAATAGTTAACAATTCTCACGTGCTATTTATCCACTCTGTTATACCCTTGAAAGCACGATTAATCCATTAATAGTCGTTTCGGATTACTTATCTAATGCTTTAGTATGAACGTGTTATACGTTTTGAGTACATATTGTACAATTTGTAGTTCCCAAAGAATACTACACTTTAATACAATCGTCAGTACGCGAAACGTAATTCGGAAATACGAAACGTAGACGAGCCATATTGAATACACTAATTTGCGAACGCTCTTAAATTGCTAGAGGCGTTTCTCCCACACATATAGAAAGCTTTGTCAAACTTTTGCTGCTAATGATCTCTTTTTGGGACGACTGCATTGTTTTTGAGAATTTAAACGTGATATTTAGCCATAGGATATTAGGCCATTTAAGTTTAAGTAGAAGTAAATCTAAATAAAGAGTCGTGGTGGCCGAGTGGTTCGAGCAGTTGCCTGCGACGCAAAGGTCGCAAGTTCGAATCCCGACTGTAGCAATGAGTTTTTCTGAAACTTAAGTACAGTGATTAGTCACACCACGAGCTTTGCGGTGAAGGAAAACATCGAAAGGAAACCTGCATAAGTCTGAAAAGAAATTCAAAGGCGTATGTATAGTCGTGCTTGAGTAACGGCGATGGACTCGCCATCTGTCACGTTGGCACCTTATATACCTCTGGCGGAAAGTGGGTGTGTGGGTATTATATTACCTATACACCTCTGCCTATCCCTTCGGGGACCCTTGTGGGAAGGCGTGAGGATATATTATAAATCTATAGCAACAGTCAAAATAATAAAAATATCTCTATTAAGATTGGTTAATCTAAGTCAAGTACTACAAACGATTACAACAATACCAATAAACATTATTGTATTTTTCCTTTTTTGATACATGAGATCTAAATTACAATGAGGTAGGTATATTTTTATCACCCCTCGTAATTTCTTAACAGAGAAAATAAAAATAATATAATAATATATCCTCACGCCTTCCCACAAGGGTCCCCGAAGGGGTAGGCAGAGGTGTACAGGTAATTCCCACACACCCACTTTCCGCCAGAGGTATATTAGGTGCCAACGTGACAGATGGCGAGTCCATCGCCGTTACTCAAGCACGATTATACATACGCATTTGAATTTCTTCTCAGACGTATGCCGGTTTCCTCTCGATGTTTTCCTTCACCGTAAAGCTCGTGGTGTGACTAATCACTGTACTTAAGTTCAGAAAAAACTCATTGGTACAGTCGGGATTCGAACTTGCGACCTTTGCGTCGCAGGCAACTGCTCGAACCACTCGGCCACCACGGCTTTGAAAATGCAATAAAATTAATTCCATATATTCACAACCCTATTCTTTATCACAATATATTTTCTCATTCATTCCCTTATTGGCAGGGTCTCAGCCTACGGCTATAATAGGCCGGATGAGCATAACCGATCGAACAGAAAAGTTTTTGTCATTAGTACACTGTAACTTTTCGTTATGGCAACATCACTAGTCACGATAGAGTTCTCTTTAGAGGAATTCTTATGTAATTATTGATACAATACAAATCTCCTTAAGTGATTATATATGAATACGTGCATCGTGGTTTCTGTTTATCCGTCCTGTCTTGATTGAGTGACAAATAACTCGTCAAACTTTGGCATTTATAATATTAGTAGGACTTTATAGTTGTGTGTATGCTTATAAAATGTAGCATTATCACTGTGTAGCAGAAAACTATCGCAATAGATATTTTTTTTACCGAAACGGAAGGCTTAAAATTAATATTAATAAATATTATAAAAAAAGTTCGAAATTCATAGAAAATATTAGTGAAATAATCTCATTATACAAAACCAATCAAACGACTACCCTGCCAACCGAATAAAATTATGCCATAAAAAATTTAAACCGTTATCGCTGAAAAACAAAAACAAAAACACAATCACACCGTACAAAACTGGGGGGCGAAGCTCCAACTCCCCCTTGCTGTCAATTACTGTGATTAATGAAGCCTCCGAATATTGAAACGTTTATTCGTCCGAAGCAAAAGTATTATATTACTTTGTGAAGTGGTGTAACGGCGGCCGCCTTCACTGTATCAACTTTTAATAAAGTTGGCCCAAAAATTATCCCCAGAGTAACTCCCCATCATATTTCAATGAAAATCTTGCGTTATTTGTGCTTAGTTCCTGACAAAAGTTTGAAAATGGAATAATAGAGGAACATATTACATTATTACTTTTTAAAATTGACACACATTCTTGTATAATACTACATTATCTATAATCCTGTGTGTCATATAAAAAATAGGCTGCGATTCTTATTAGTACAATGAATATTATTAAAAAGTTGCCTGGCAATGTTGAGGTACAGCAAAATTGTATCTCTCGTGTATTGGGCGGCCAATTTAAATATTTTCCAAGCTACGCAACCGCAACTAAATTAAATTATGAATTCAAAATTGATTTAGAAACCTGCTGTGAGCTACATAGAACGGGGAACCACGTCTATAATTCTTCACTACAATGAAAGCTGACAAAATAATTACTTTATTGTATTAAAACTATTTTACGAAGACCTCCTTTGAAATGCTAAGCCGTGGTGGCCGAGTGGTTCGAGCAGTTGCCTGCGACGCAAAGGTCGCAAGTTTGAATCCCGACTGTACCAATGAGTTTTTCTAAACTTAAGTACAGTGATTAGTCACACCACGAGCTTTATGGTGAAGGAAAACATCGAGAGGAAACCTGCATACGTCTCAGAAGAAATTCAAAGGCGTATGTATAGTCGTGCTTGAGTAACGGCGATGGACTCGCCATCTGTCACGTTAGCACCTAATATACCTCTGGTGAAAAGTGGGTGTGTGGGTATTACCTATACACCTCTGCCTACCCCTTCGGGGACCCTTGTGGGAAGGCGTGAGGATATATTATTTATTATTATATTATATTTCCTTTGAAATATTTTTTATTTATTAATGACCATAGAACTGTAAATAAGGAATATGATTTGTGGATATTTCATAATCTATTTTGCATGAGACATTCTGTAACACCTATAAATACAATATAAATGAGCGAATCCTCGAAAGTTGGTAAAAGTGGGGAAGGAAAACATCAATTGTCCTCCACTTAAAGTGTTCGTAGAGGCAATTGTCTCATGATATCGGATGGCTGCCAGGAAAAATAGTCACTTTAGAGGGGCAACTGTTTTTTCCTAGTTGGCAACATTCAGACATTTTATAGCGACACTTAACCGCAATCAAGTGGATCATTAGCCAGTAAAGGCCTGCCAAATATCTTCACTTTGCTTTCGCTGTGTTCTCACCCTTTTGCGTGAAAGACGTTGTAACACACACCTTTTTTGGACCACTTCGCGCCCGCCACTGCCAAGTTTGGTAGTTTTTTGGACATTACACAGGCTCAAATTCTTTCCGCGGTCGCATCGTAACAGCCGTTTTTAGCTTTTTACGGTGCAAACACATTTTCCATGCAATTTCCACTCCGTGAAGGCAGCACATTCAAATTGTCGTCGGTTCGTTTTTTTAAGTGAAACAAATTGAATTATGTAAACTCTGCAAGTAAACCGCGGGCCTAAAAAGTCAAATGCAAAACTTAGGAAATCGCTCTTCAGAGAAAGATCGTGGACACAAAAGTAAAACATCAATTTTAATGAGTCGAAAACCGAGAATTTTCTCTTCCATTTAGAGAGCAATATTTTTTCTACAACATTTAATCAGAGTAAGAAGTGAAATGGTAATTTGTATGGACCGCTCAATGTAAATTTTATGCAAGAATTCTCCTGATGCTCCCCTCTCCCTAAAAGGGGAAGATTTTTGCAGCGGACAGAAAATGTTGCTTAGCCAAGTGAAATTTTAACTGCCTCGACAGAGACAGCACTGGAAATGCGAATACTTAATGCTAACTTACTTCCCGCTGGTTCATTATACTTCATAATTTTGAGGGAAAAATGTGATCTAAAGGGTTGGCTTGATTTATTTTCTTGTGTTATTTTGAATATAGAACAGGGAACGAAATTTGATCAACTCTTGGGGTGTTTTATCTATCCCCTAGGGAACGTAGCATTGCTACTAATAACAAAACTACACTAGACTGGTATTCTGCATTAAAAATCGACTTGACGACAACAATTTCGGCCCGATCACAACAACTCAATATGATATTTGAAAGAACGCTTGTGTCGTCAGTATTGATTGTTGGATGTTGGATTCCGATCAATAAATTTGTACAGAATTTTTGAAGTTCCGGAATTTCGGTAATTTAATTATGTTCTTATTGATTATATTGGATATATATTGGTTTTTTCAAGCGCTGCTCGTTATATTAAATTGTATTCCCTTTAAAGTCGAAATCAATAAAATAAAAGAACAATTAATTAGCTCTTAGTTAGTCAGATCCCAAAAAAATCCCAACAAGCTAAAGGTTCAAGTGATTTAATTCAAGTTCTTGCAGTAAATTAATGGATCCAGCCCCCATTCGGAGGCATTTACCGGGCGGCCAACTTGGAAACTCTACTTTACAGTTTGTTTCAATTTGTCAAGACTTTGAAGGGAATTCAATGGCTACAATACGGCTTCTGTAAAAGCAAACAAAGCATGTCAAATTTCATTCCACAACTTGTTATTTGTCGTTATAATTTTCCATTGATACGTAAAGTTTGTGGCTTTCCGTCAATTATGAACTTGTTGTTTTGAAATCAATTAGTTAAGTTTATCATTCTTAGACTAGGCATTGTAACTTAGAGGGTACATTTAAAGTTGGATCACATGTTACAAACGTGACTTGTAAATAGCAAATACAACCAACATGTTCCAAAGTATTTTTTTGTACCAGATCGGAGCAAACACGCATCAGTGGTGTCACCCTAAAGAGTATAGTATAGGTGCCAACGTGACAGACTTCATGGCCGTTTGGTAAGTACGACTATACCTACTTCGTCAAGTTTCTTCTCAATGTTTTCCTTCACCGTAAAGCCCGTGGTGTGACTAATCACTGTATTTAAGGTCAGAAAAACTCATTGGTACGGCCAGGACTACTCGAACCACTTGACCACCATATATATAAATAATATAATATATCCTCACGCCTTCCCGCAAGGGTCCCCGAAGGGGTAGGCAAAGACTCCAGCACAACTATACATACGCCTTTGAATTTCTTCTCAGAAGTATGCAGGTTTCCTCTCGATGTTTTCCTTCACCGTTCTGCTCGTGGTGTGACTAATCACTGTACTTAAGTTCAGAATAACTCATTGGTACAGTCGGGATTCGAACTTGCGACCTTTGCGTCGCAGGCAACTGCTCGAACCACTCGACCTCCACGACTGTATATAATGGTAAATTAATAAAAGCCTATATTATGATATATAGTCTGTAGTGAACCAGATTAAATAATAATTAAGATTCACGAGATGTTTCCGCCTTGATCATAAAACTTTATGGCACCGAGTGGTCTCGGGCGAAATTACTTGCTAACACACTCACATCCAACGTTATACATACGTATATATTTGTAAGTATATATGCATGTTTGTTTATGGAAAGAAATCATATCAACTCATCAGAAATATTACATTTTTTTAAGCAAACTTTAGTTTATCCTTACGTATTCCTGAAGGGTCCCCGAAGGGGTAGGCAGAGGTATATAAGAAGTACACACACACACACACACCCACATTTCGTCAGAGATATATTTTAGGTGCCAACGTGACAGATGACGAGTCTATCGCCGTTACTCAATATCGACTATACATACGCCTTTGAATTTCTTCTCAAACGTATGCAGGTTTTCTCCTGATTTTTTCATCGTAAAACTTGCGGTGTGTCTAATCGCTGTACTTAAGTTCAGAAAACACATTGATATTGTCGTGATTCGAACTTGCAATCTTTGTGTTGCCAGCAACTACTCGACCCACTCGGCCACCACGGCACTTACATATAATTGATGTATGTATGTATACAAATTATTGAACATCATCCAGTGACCATGACCGGTAAAGTAACTAAATAGACACTCGGGCTTGTATTCATTAAGCAGCGTAATGAAAATTGCTTCTATAAGCCGAGTGTACAACACAGACGTCACATAACGATACGGTTGTTCATATAAATAGCGTACCTAATAAAGATAAACTGGCCTATTTAAATATTGAGGTGACTCCAGGAGCTAGTTAAGTGGTCGGATAAATAATAACAAAACAGTTAATGAGGAAGTGACTACTTACAGCCGACGACTGAATTAATATGTCACTTAAAAAGACATAGAACAGGAAACAAACGATGGCTTTAACGCTCAGCTTAGATGAGGACTTGTTAGCGCTGCTTCTAATCTGTCTGGACTCAATAAAGGCATAACCTTTGTCAAAGGTGACGTGAATGATTCAAATTGTTAGCTGGAAGCTTAGTTTTAATTCAAAGTATCGAGAAACGTAGTTGAACTATCCATCTGTCAAGTTAGCATCTAAAAATATATTATAAAAAAGTGGGTGTGTAGAAAGTCGAAAGAGTTGGCGAGGTGGATGTGTGTTGCTACTTCTTTGGACCCCTTGTAAGGAGATACAAATTATAAGTATTTATAATGAAGGGGCTCGAGTGATCGCATACAACACAAATAGTGCAACTTCGAATACCATTATTAATACCGATTGTACATATGAGTTTTTCTGTATAGTGATTAGTCACACCATGTATTATGGTGAAGGAAACGTGCACACCTCTTAGAAGCTATTCAAAGGTTTATATTTACAGATGAAACATATCCTAGTAATACTATAGATATTCAGTTAACGGCTTTCAGAACGAGTAAGCCCAAGTTTTATCGAGAATATTTCCGATATAAATATATTATAGATATCAATGTCATGAGCCGATTAAATTACCGTCAATCTGAAAAGGCGAGACTCGATTTTACTTCGATAAAAGGAACGTGTTCCTTACTCAGAGCAGGTTGGAAATAAGTTGGGGAGATGAGACAACTGAAAACATTACTTCTCTATTTGACATTTGCAAAGAAATATCCTTAGAAGTGAGTACCTACTGTACATAAACTGTACACGAATATATATAAAAAATCAATAAAAATTAGTACTGTACTAAATATAAATAATAATAATATATACTAAATATAAACTGTACATTAATACTGTACATAAACTGGTACATTCGTATACACTAAAACTAGATTTGCCCCGTGGTTTCTCCCACGTTAGATTTGACTTTACTTAACCTTCCTCAGAAAACAGGCTATCTAACGCAAAAAGTTTTAATAGAATCGGTTTAGCAGTTCCTGAGATAGAAGTTCGATTCGAACAAACAAACTCTGCTACATTATAATTATAGTATAGATGAACAGTATAAATATGAGCATTTTCAAAGGTTATTCGATTATACGTATAAAAGAACTCAATACAGTAATACTTACGTTCACGCGATACGTATTAATCTACCGCCAAGTGTCGAATGGGACTCATGAACTCACAACTATAAACTTTTTAATTACTTTGTTCCCCAGACGTCTGGGTCTTTTGAAGAAATAAAAGTGTATTTCTTCTTAAGATGTGACGATAGTCGGGAGTTCTAAATTTATTCCAACGATTCGCTAGTTTCAAACCAGGATTTGGGAAATGTAGCCGATAAAACATGTGAAGCCATCCAGTATATTTGGCTTGAAGAAGAAAAAGTTAGGTCAAGCGGGTGGTAATAGTCACATGTCACACATCTGCCTACTTGTTCGGAGCATCCTCAAAATGGAGTAATGATATTGTGTGTACCTACGTTTGTTACTTCTCAGTTTTTATATAATTGAATCTACATCCGGATTTAACCAGAGAGTTCAAGATGGGTGTGAAAGATCCCCGCAGTGACAGCAACGCGCAAAGGATACACCTGGTGTTGCAGGCGACGGTAATCGCTTACCAGCAAGTCCACATGCTTTTTATCCACCTTAGTGGTGGAAAACTACAAAATTATCTAAAGTTGACTTACGTAGGACTCGTATCGAGGTAGTGAAACAGTAATCCTGGCTAAAACTTTACCTAATTTCTTGCAATTGCTCGAAATAAAAGAAGCTATTAATAAGAACTTAAGGATGGGGATCATTCTATAAAATAAGATAATGAAAAATATTTCAACACAGCTAAAGTAATTAAAACAACTAATAGACTTAACGTTATGTTGCAAAATGAACAAAGTTCAAGTGAATTTATTGTTATAGTCAAAACTAACTATAGTTACCCAGACGGTAGATAGTAAAGACTCGATATAAAATACGGCCAAGTACGGTAGTAATATACGAGGTACGTCTCACCATTGCCTGGGGTGCTCCTGAATTTACACGGTTATTTACCTGCAAATAGAAAATGTATCGTTAGTTATTTTGAAAACGCCAAGTAATTAACAATGAGAACGATATATTATATGTGCTTATACGAGTACAATTTAAATATTTATTATATAAACTAGTCAACCGACGGTGACCACTCGGTAACCGTACCGAGTGATCTGTTATATGTTCTGAAAAGCGATGTATGTATGTATGTATGAAAAAGAGCTTAGCATTGACGTAAAATACCGTGAGGATACCTGCATACGTTTGAGAAGGAATTTAAAAAAAAATCTGACACATTTGCGGATACTTTAGTGAGAAAGCGTAAAAGTATACACTAGAGTTAATACAGCATGAACCTTTTCATACAAAGACGGCATGCTTAATAACCTTTTTTTACTCTCAAGATTCAACGCATTTGCAGAATATTTTAACAAAAATGATAATTCACATTTCAAAGTGCAACTCGGGAATATTGTATAAGAGTGTTTATTGAAGTCAAAGAGCATAATAAGCTTTTATTTGAATCAAAAGAGCTTTTGTATATTACTTCACATAGCTAATAATGTTTTTCTTTCTAAATACTAAATAGCAGACTGAACAAAATGAAGCTTTACCAAGCTATTGAAAATGATTATTTTTTCTCATATCACTGATGTGGGCTGCAATGTGTATTGAGGTGAATAATAATAAAAAGAACATGTATAACAAAAACTATTTTCAACAAAAACACAAGGCAGCAGATAATAACAAATTTTATTACATGGGGGCGATAGAAATTGAAAGCATTGGCGTAACAACTTTGTTAAAACACCATTTGTTTTATTACATTTATGTATGCATGCATATTGGGCTGATGCACAAAATGAATGAGATCCATGACAGGCATACAGGTCCATCACATATAAGTACTTACACCTACCTACAGAAAAAAATTGCATGCACATATTGTGACCGCTTCAATCACTATGGCACAATACTGCAGCAATTAGATAAAATGTGGTCAATGATGACTAAATTTGTTTGGACAAACTGAATCGCACTCAACTTCAATTTGCTTCTACCCAGCACAATCTATTTGACCTCCCTAAACGTCATTTCACGTCACACATATTCTTTGATCTGCCTCTTTCTCTATACATCTCTCTTGTTAAAGCTTACTAGCGAGGTATATTCATAATTCCCACGCAAAAACCTCGGAAAACTACCGATTCGTAACTAAAGACATAGGCAATTTAGCGCCACGAGGTAGCGATGTTGCAGTAACGTTACTATTATCGAGATCGACTCCCGTGACGTATGGGATCTCAGATAGAAATCTTTACTGACATATAGCACCATCATCATCGTCCTTCATATGCGATTTTGGAATACGTTTGGAACAATTTCACGCAAGCCTCAAGTAATTTATTCAAATTTGAGTACTTACCTTATGAATTTCTACAGCTAGGTACTTATTTAAGCATACAGTAGGTAATCTATAAATTTAGAACTAATGGCAGACTTCATATTTGAATTATTTTGCTCTAATCGGTTGAGCAGTCAAGGGAACGTCGAGTGTTTGTTGGAGTTGAATGGATTGAATCTGTGCTCTGAAAGCACAATCCCCATAAGATCATCTAGATAGCTGTCTCCATCAATTACATTTTGATCTGTCAACTTTTTAAGATCGTTGGTGATGGATGCGACTCAAATAGAGAGAGATTTGAGAGAGATGTTTACTGAAAAAATATTCATATTATCTTTACCTTACTTGATTTAATAGTCATTTGTGTATCTTTGACTAAGGTGTTTTTGTTATTATCTCAATTAACATCTATATTATGTTGACGAAATAGATCATTTATGCGAAATATTTTCAACGAACATTTTCGTCAATTCGAATGTGAGTTACCACGAGCGGCATTGTAAACGAACCCAAGGATAAGTAGAAAAAACAGCAACGAAATCCGCATCGACATTCAGTAAACATTCGTCGTCGGAACAAAAAGGCAAAAAACTAGAAACTGACATTGGAAAAATTCTGAGAGAGTACCCTGTTCCTACGAACGACGAATAAAAAAACGCTACTCCGGTCTCGACTGGGCAATCTCGATAAAATTGTGTAAGAGGATTAAAAGATTTATTGTATAAGCCTCTTCAAAGGAAATTTTCGGGTGTGCTTCTTTTATTTGGTTCGTTCATTTCTTCGGTTCCGAGAGAACGTGGTGATGCATAACTTAGTAGATCATTTACGACCTTGTCCATGTTTGCTAGCATCGCTCCGTATTTGCGATATTAAATGGCTTCCTCTTTAATAACCATAGGAGTCGTGTACATGCGTCATTTGATATGTATGCACTTACAATACGAGGTGTGCTATTAATTTAGCGAAAATGCTTTCCTATTCTATTAATTTGGAGAATTAATTCATTTACAGAAAATATTTCCCTTTTTGCGGTAAAAGTTAATTCTTTTTTTCTTCTTCGGTTATATTAACTTTGATGTCTATTGCAATACAATAATTATGTTATAAATTGAGTGATGCCTTATGATTGGATAGGGAGGGATAGGTATTGGTTGTGACCAAATTCCAAACTTTATGAATTTAAATGTAGGTTAAAAATTTGCTATTCACAAAGTACAAGGTAGTCGTAAAGTATGTAGAAGAAACCTACATACTTTAGTTTACCGCAGTGAATAATATTGCGAATGAACTTATTGACACAGGTGTTGCCAGGCAAAAAACAACGGACAATTTGACAACTGTTCCGAAATTTGCGAGCCTGCAAACCTAACAGATGGTACCCAATTTTACCAACTGTGCAAGTCAAGTACTAAAAAAAGTCGAGAAGGTTTTTTTACGTGGTCATGGCTTTTACATACTTACTAATGTATTCTTTACTAAGTTATTTTAACATACAGTTACATAGCTAGTTACAAAGTAAATTCCATCGGCTATGCAATGATTACAGAGAAAGTGAGTTGCATTAAGCTTTTGTCGCGATAATTACCAAGAAGGTTGAAGGTTCTTATAGAGGTGGTTTCTAGAAAGTAATTTCCAAGTTTCTAGGTTAAGCTTGTACAATCCATTTAATTAGACTGTGAATTATTTACTTACACATTGGTTTAGCTGTTTCATATCGGTTATTCCATGTGACATTCTGTTAGGCTAACGTCGTGAAAGCTGTGATTTAAGTACTTTTGCAAAGCCAAGAATGTATGTGTGAACTAAGGCATGTAACGATTCATACATACATACATGTCATCACGCCGAGTCCCTAACGGGGTAGCCAGATAGAGCGCCAGTTGGAACGATTCCTTGATATGAAATTCATTGACAAACGTTACAACCTCGCCACGTGAGTGAGAGTATTATCACTTAGTACCTACCATTTCGGGTAGTCGACTACTACTTTATAGATCTTTAGAAAAATATTTTTCGACACCGAAAGGGTCTGCAGGTGTAGTAGGCAAAGGTTTAACAGCACCCTCTTTTTGAATGACAGCGACGGAATGATAATTTTAAATTGATTACCAAAATAATAACGATAATAAAGCCTTATACAAGTTTGACTTGGGGCAAAACATTTCACACTTATATGCTAGGCGAGAACTTTAGCAACAGAACATGCCAAGTTGGCTATTGTACAGAAATTCTCACTAGCTGTAATACGAACTTGTGTTTGAAAGAGTTCCCATCCTGACAAAAAGTTTCTCTGTATATTTCCTAATACATATGTATATCAGATAAATATGTTATTGGCGACATGATTGGAATTTGAAAAGAAAAAAAATATAAAATTAAAATGAAGATTTATTTCAGTTGTAAAATGTAACAAATTAATTATTATTATTATTATAAATTATTTGTGGAGGCCTTCTTGTAAGTATAAAATACCTATAAAAGAAGACCTCGAAATAGAACCAATATATAAGTATAGCCACGAGCATTACTGTGAAGGAAGACTGAGAGAAAATGTGTATACGTTTGAGGAGAAACTCAAAGGCGTGTTTATAGTTGTGGTTGAGAAATGGTGATCGACTCGCCATCTGTCACGATAGCACCGAAAATAACTCCGGCTAAAAGTGGGTGCGTGGCGTACCATACACCACTGCCTAACCATTGGAGGACCTTTGCCAACATGTCGTGCTTCATCTTTATAATCACACAGACTTCAATGTCGGTTGCTCTGCGAACCAGACGATACAGTGCACCGAAATATTACCAGTACAATATTTATTCAGCGTTATAAATGCGCTATACTAGTAATTGTATTCTAACGCCCATAAACATTATCTATCTCCTTAAGACGCTTTTGTTTAAGTGACTTGTTTAATGTGGTGTCGACATGAAGTGGGGTAGAGAAAATATTGTTTGAACAAACATTTGTTTTTTAGACTTTCAGCCTTGCTTCCACTTATCTCGGTGCAAATAATCAATGGTGTAACCAGAGGCAAACATTGGCGATAGCTCATGCCCACAATTCGAAATCGTCACGTGTTACTCCTACGCTTATTTGGTTTCCAAACTATTTGTTTGGATATTTGTTTGCCAATAATTTCCAAGATAATTTCCATATAGCCGTGGTGGCCGAGTGGTTCGAGTTGCCTACGACACAAAGATCGCAAGTTTGAATCCCGACTGTACCGATGAGTTTATGTTCTATACAGTGATTAGTCACGAGCGAGCTTTACGGTGAAGAAAAACATCGAGAGGAAACCTGCATACGTCTGAGAAGAAATTCAAAGGCGTATGTATAGTCTCGGGCTTGAGTAACGGCGATGGACTTTCCAGCTCTCACGTTACCTAAGGCATATCTGAATTCTTTTGCTGATATTTATAAAAGTACCACAATACATGCCCTGTATGACAAGCTGGTACTCGCAAGTAGCGATGGCCTCTCGACGTATACGACGCTGGATAACTAACTCTACAAGATTTATCCTAGATATTGCAATTGCATCCGCGCAAGACATTGATTGAAACCAAATTGTTACAAATTGGCATGCTGGTTCCTTCAATGTCATTTTGATATACGCATTTGGCTTTATCATTTGAGTAAATCAATTAGTGTCTAGTGATGCCGTTTGCATTTGATGCCAGAATTAGAAGTTGAAAATACGTTTTCTCAAAGCTTAAAGCCGCAGTCCAGAACGTGATATGCGCGCGATGGTCGCCGAAGGGATATGCAGTCATGATGCAACACTCTTTATCCAATGGGGATATACTCACACGATAACGTGATGGCTAGAACGTCGCAGAATCTCAAGCACGTCAATCCATACGACTGTTTTTTTTCAAACGTATTTTCTCAGTTCATGGTGTAATTATCAGTACGAAAGTTTAGAAAAATCCATGGGTGCCGTCGGGATTCGAATTTGCAATATTTATGTTGCAGGTGACTATTCGAACCACTCGGCTGCTAGGGTTGTTTTAGTAAATCTATAATATATCAATACGAACTTTCATCGCAAATAAACTTTATTAAAAACCCAGTTCAAGTCACAGGTAGAAAAGCTCGGAACAATCTCAATCTCATATTATTTTCTATGAAGAACGGCAAGTTTGCGCAAAATTACGAAACTTAAGAAGTCTTCGGTAACATCTTAATCTTTCCGAAGCAAAGATAATATTCCCTACTCTCATCGCGCGTTCCTGAAGTTGGAATTAAATGATAATATTTTTTACTAAGTATTCTGAAGTCTGTGTTTTGACAGAGATGATCATTATAGCCGTGGTGGCTTAATGGTTCGAGTGATCGCCTGCAACACAAATATTGCAAGTTCGAATACCGGCTGAAGCAGTCTTTTTGACATTGACTAGTGGTGCTTAAGAAACGGCGACAGACTCGTCATCTGTCACGTTGACACCTAAATTAGACCTTCTCTACACCTATGCCTACGCTTTCGGAGAGCCTTGTCATATAGGAAGGCGTGAAAATTTTTACACTAATAGGTTTTTTTATTTGAGTTAGCTAATTAAGCAATGATATTCCAATCGTAGCCTGAAATTGCAAAAACAGGAAAAGGCGTGCCTCAGAGACAAATTACGATCTGTTTTGTTAGCTCTTACCATAAAACCTCGACTAATATCACTCCCCAGACTTACGTGCATTAATATACAATTAAAATGTAAAATTACAGTTCATAAACTGGACAAAGTTTTTCCTTTCGTGTCATTGCTGCATTCATTGTAAGTTTTATGCGTCGCCGCGGTAGTAATTTCGATGTGATAGGTGTGGTATGCACTGAAGCATAAACTTAGCTTGACTAGTGCTTTTATGTATAATTATAGAATGTTATTGTTGTCATTTTGTTATGCACGAGGTCCATACAAAAGTAGAAATTTGAACGAACGAGAATGCTCAAAATCGGCGAGCATGTATGTTGAAAGTGGATGAAGCGAAGGTCTGTAAGTCTAGAGTTCTAATGCTCTAGTCTCTATCAATTCCGCGGGGGCGTAACTTGGCGTTATGAAAAGTATGTGTCTTTAAAACAAATTAATTTGCACTCGACTTATTATACTACATATAGCCACTTATCACACGAAGTCGCGTTTATAATGGTGTAACATAATTTATGCATTGCTGACACGAATGCTGTCCAGGGGGCAGTTCTAATGACACCCTGTAACGATGCAGGAGCTGTCTGCACAATAAGTAAATACAGTCTTAAAGAAAAACATAGAGAGAACTGGCGCTCTATACTCTCTGCCTACCCCGTTAGGGACTTGGCGTGATGATATGTATGTATGTATGCTTTCCTTCACTGTTAGGCTCGTGGTGTGATAATTAAGTCAACTGAAGTTCGGAATGACTAATTAGTACAATCCGCCGGGATGAACCGTTTATTTATAATACATCATTGGATGAACCTGATCTCTTTGCATTACAGACTACCATTACTTGACTTGACAGTTACGAGTGTCATAGAGCTAAAAACCATAAGCTATGTTTATTGCGTTTATATAATGCATATTAAACCTGTTTTTGACACGTTAAAAACGCTTTTGCTTATATGCAGATCTTTATCGTACTTGAATTACACGAATGACTCTAAAATGTTTTAAGTACTTATGTTAGCTTAACTCGAGAATAGTGGTGTAACATCTATTAATGACTAGTTGCACGGAGGGAAATTTGCATTCTAATATGCACGCCATATAATATGTCTCCACGGCTTCCCACAAGGGTCTCCGATGGGGTAGGCAGAGATGTGTAGATAGTACAGATAGGGGGTCCTTCACGTCTTTGAATTCTTTCTGTAACATTTCTCAAGGTTTCCTCTCGATGTCCTCCTTCACCGAAAAACTCGCGCTGTGTTTCATGAGTTCGGAAAACTCACTGGTATAGTCGGGATTCGAACTTGTTGCAGTTCGAAGCACTTGACAATATATCTATGTATGTATATAGTTGTATATTGACGCAGGTATTTTTCTATATATTTCGTGGGTACTACATAATGTGTGAACTTTGAAAATATTGATGAACATTTCCCACAAATAAATATAACCACAATAATAACAACGCAATACATACTAAAAGATAAAAAATAGTCTACACGTGTGTTTACTAGTCGGAAATTGTGTATCAACAAAGTGATATACATTCCCTGTAGTTATCGCGCCACGAGCAACCGATATCTAACTAATAATAACTCTGTACTAATGTCTGTCAGTGCGTCTATTTGCAAAAACATTATAAGCTATTCGTACACTGTAAAATTGTAGTTGATTCAACATATTTGCTGTTGTTGATTTAGAATTATGTACGTTTTATTAACATAGAAAAACATTTTCCATATATTACATAGAAAAATAATAAGGACAGGAAAAGTGATACTGAATTTTCAATTTAAATTTATAAAAGCCTATAGTAAACATGAGAGAAAGTTACCTAGATCAAATCGATCGGACGCTCAAGGATGGGATTGTCAAGAGTACTCGAAACCGACGAGCATGTGACTGATGAATGTGGACGAAGCGAAAGAGGTATGTAAGTCTAGAGAGAACTGGCGCTCTTATCTCTGCCTACCCCGTTAGGGACTCGGCGTGATGATGGTTTTCTTTTATGAGATCGTCTTGTGAGTAAAATCTCCTTTACTAGACGCGTTCAACATCTTTTGTTCAAAACCGTACAGTCACGATACCTGTAAACTTTACTACTTGTAGGTATGTTTTTGTAGTTAATATACTATGTAGTAAGAAAAACAATTGACACCGGAGTAGGACCTGTTGGATTAAAACTAGGTCCGATTTAAATTTCAAATTTAGAACACAAATACAGGAAATGGCCAGTTTATTATGCAAAAAATTACAATTGAAACCGATTAAAGAATGTCAAAAGTTTGATTTATTGCATGCAAATAGTCGGTTAGCCCGTGTAACCCTTTAAGCATGTCACATATGTACGTACAAATATACATTTTGTGTTGTATGTCGGTCTAAATGAAGCCAAGATGATAGTAGCGCTTGAAGAACGTAATAACAGGGAAGTATGCATATAGAATTTGAATGCAATGTGTTTATTGTATATTATGTTACTGCCCATATGTTGCTATCTGACATATGCGCTCGAAATAATAAACGCGAGTGCACTGTTGAGTTGTGTGTACATTGAATGAGCTAAAGCGATACAGCTAACGTTTTGTGCTATTCAAATTAAGGCAGGAAATGTTCGACAAATTGCCAGATTGGATAAGCAGTGTCTTCGACACGACTTCCCACGAGGGAATGGGGGTAGGCAAAGGTGTGCAGGCAGTACACACACATTTTATTTTCGCCAAGTGTCAACGTGAAAGATGGCGTCGTTACTCAAGCACGACTATACAAATCTTAGAGTTTCTTCTCAAACGGTTTTCTCCCGATGTTTTTCTTAGTGTGATTTATCGCTGTACATATGACCATACTAATAAGAAGCAATCATTATATCACAGGCAACTGCTCGAACCACCCAGCCACCCCGACTATGAAATATAATACTAGAATTTCAACATATCATTATCGTTGGATTGACATTTGTAATTTCGAGTAATGTTCTGTAAACTGTTTTGTTTCATTCAGATAACGGCCGCATTCGACACTTAAATAACGTTAGGGGAGAAGTATAATTTGACCCCAAAACAGCAGGCCCTTCAAATCCGCTTCCTCCACCCTAACCTCAGCCCAATCATACAAGCTACACGTGTAAATTTATTAATAAATACCCAGCGCAAGAGTGCGCGTGTAGTGTTACCGCGTAGTAATATACGCCTGTGTGTTGTGTTTAACGTTCGCTCTATAGTCTATACGCTATTGGCGTATTGCATGTGTTTGGCGTTCCTGCGTATGTAAATCTTTCACAGCTGATGTGGTGTTTTTATTCTACATACCGTTTATACGTATTTATTATTGACGGCTGGTATTGTTGTTAGAGCTCCAGACTGCGAAACTTGAGGTCGCGGATTCGAATCCCGCTGAGGTAGATATTTATGTGAGCATGAGTGTAACTTGTCTTGAATGTCCTATGCATTTATGTATATATCTGTCTATATAAGTATATATATCGTTGTCTTGTTACCATAGGTACTACTAGATATGCCTAATTTGGGGCTTGTATGGACTTGTCAATGGACGCTAGACCTACAGCCCTGTTGGGCTGTAGGTCTAGCGAGAACTTGTGCTAACAGGGTGGGCAGAGAGAGTAGAGCGCCAGTTGTGTCCAAACTACAGATTTCTTTCGTTTCTCAGTATTTTTTTTCGTTTCATCCACGTTTATCAGTCTCTTCATACATGCTCTCTGATTTAGATAATTACTGACGTTCGACTCCTGAGTTTTTAGGCGAGTTTATCTAGGGTAGGTAGTAGGAACGAGGTCTTCTGGACACATTCGCTGTTATCTGTTTCGTTAACCTAACTTAAATCTAAAAAAAATGCTTTAACGGGATTATTTCGAATATTTTAACAGGTCTATTCCCAATAAACGAACAAAGAGGATGTAGTCACGCTAATATACCTTTCACAAACAAGAAGCGAAGAATCTTCGCAAAACCTAATAATAATTAACTTACGGCCAAGATGCAATCCGGGAAAATTTTAACCATTCTGCGATTTATCCAGTGCTTTACGGCTAGGAAAGTTTGTTTCAATAAATTTCAGTTTTGGCACGGGACGCCAACACGTAGTATCGACAGTATGGGATCACGCTATTTCGTTCCAACGTTCACCAATCCTTTACCCAGATAACGAAAAATTGGACATTCCAAGAAATATGTGAACTTTAAACGATCTAACAGCCGAACGGTTTGCGGATTATTATTGGAGGACACATTTTTGTGGGAAAAATATCTTGTGGGATGCCAATGTAGGTATGTCGAACGTAAATAATGATACACACGTATATTTCAGGCCACTGAAGTTGTTTACGCTTCAGATTTAGGATATGATAAAGAGTAAGTACTTACATGTACTATATATATATATATGTATGTATCTTAAGGCCTTCCTACAAGGGTCCTCAAAAGGATGGGCCTTTGACTTCCTTCTCAAACGTATGCAGGTTTCCTCTCGATGTTTTCCTTCACCATAAAGCTAATGATGTGATGTAATCACTTTACTTAAGTTGAGGAAAAACTTACAGGTACAGTCGGGATTTGAATTTGTAATCTTTGCGTTTACTACGGAAAACTTGAACCCCTAAGCCAACGTCTCTTATTATGATAGCACAAACAATAGTGATATTGGTATATAATTGCCTTGTATCTAGCAAAGGAATTAATTTAGCATTTGCAATCGCAGCGGTAATATTATGCAAACAAACGTCGGATCTATTGCATACAATAGGAACTAGACAAATTATTAGTCATCGATATGTTCTGGAAACGTTCAATATATATTTAATCTAGTTATTCAATGTTAATTTAATAAACCTGCATACGTCTGAGAGGAAATTCAAAGGCGTATGTATAGTCCTGCTTGAGTAACGGCGATGGACTCGCCATCTGTCACCTAATATACCTCTGGCGGAAAGTGGGTGTGTGGGTATTACCTATATACCTCTGCCTACCCCATCGGGGACCCTTGTGGGAAGGCATGAGGATATATTATTATTATTATTATAATTTATTAAAAGCATACCCGTTTAGACCATTGGATTGCTGCGACTAATTGATAGTATTTTTTATATATTTGATTACAGAAATTTAAGTAGTAGCAGTTGTAGGTACAGGTAATGTATTGCATTTCACTTTGCATTAAATGCGTAAAGTCATTATATTTAAGTATTATTAAGTTAATACCTAACGTAGGTAAAGACAGGGAAACAAAAGAAAGTACACGTAGCAGAGAGAGTACAGCACCAGTTCTCTCTAAACTTACAGACGTCTTACGCTTCGTGCACATTGATTCATATAGGCCGCCGACTTGAGAACTAACCAAACGGAACTGATCCAATAATAAAGATGGTAATTACGAAACTCACATGTAGGGAAAATTAAGTAAACATATTTCTCGGACACTAAACGGGTGTAGAAAGCAAACAGACAGACCGGTTGGTAATTGTGATAATTCCACACTTTCAGTTTAATGAGTAACAAGTGTGTATGCAGCTTAATAGAAGGGGAGTATTGTAGAGAAAAAAAAGATAAATATAAACGACGAAAAAAGATAAACGACGGCCATCTGGTCTAGTGGTTAGAGCTCCTGACTGCGAAACTTGAGGTCGCGGGTTCGAATCCCGCTGAGGGCCAGATATTTGTGTGATGAACACGAGTATTTGTACCTTAGTTTTGGATGTCCTATGTATTTATGTATATATCTATCTATATAAGTAAATGTATCGTTGTCTAGTTACTGTAACACAAGTTTTGCTTAATTTGGGACTAGGTCAATTTGTGTGGAATTGTCCCAGATATTTATTATTTAAATAAATAATTTATTTATTATTATATATAGTTCACATTTTCACCTGAATTAAATTAGATTTCTTGATTTTCATATATAATGTAGACTCCCATGGGTGAAAGAATATTCATAGAAGGTTAAGCATTTTTTGGGTTTTTGAGTAACTAATTTACAAACAATCGAATATTTCCTCTATACAATATTGTTGTAACTATTGACGTAAACAGTGCTTCACCATCTGCAAGTCCCAACAACCTTCAAACAACGTTATGATCTGATAAGGGTATTACTGTAGTTTGAAATATGTTTAGCTTGAAATTAAATTTAAATCTTGAATCTACTACCTCTAACCCTGTTATTTAAATTTATCCTCGATACACATCCAATTATTAATAGAGAAACATTTGATTTTCCTTTATAATACAATATAGTCTATAATTTACGCCACAGGATAAAGAACGATATTTTTAAGTTTTTGCTCAAATTAGTCATTTCCTCAGTTCTCCGCTTGGTGATATCATAGGTCAGGTATGAGTTCACGTGTTGAATAAAATTTTATCTTATAAGGTATTTTTTTCTTACAATAAATTGCTACTTCTTTCAGAATCATCTTTTTAATTCTTATTTTAGACGTTTTAGGAGTTAGATATCACGTTAAGTCACTCCAATTGTGTTAACAACAAGGCTGAATCTTCTTTAAGAAATTGGAGGAAGAATTCAATTTGTACTTACGAGATCTTAACTAGCAAGTATATGATGTATAAAATATCGTTGACGTGCGAAAATTCAAAAAGCCAAATCAATTTTCAACGGTATACCTCTGCATGGACGGTACTCAAATGTGACATCAGAATGGAAGGTGCAATTTATACAATAACAACCATAGTGGGAACAAAAACTCGGCGAATGCTACAGTAATTTTCCGCGTATCTATCGGATAATTCCACGGCGACGCACTATATTTGTCCTAACGGGGCTAAATGTGGATCCGTGCATCTCTCATGCGCATGGGAACTCCACAAGAATGCTCGAGGTTTATTGCAGCGCGCCCAGTCTGCGTATACTCGTTAAACACTCGTAAGGGTTTTAATTACACAGATAATGGTCTGACATAATATCATATAGCGGCTTTTCATTACGCCCTGATCAGCTGTTTCGCTGGTGGAACGCCATTTGTTTCTCGTTTGACGCTCACCGTGTAGGTACTATTATTGTAATCACGGCAAATGGCTACACGCGGAACCCAGCCATGTTCTTTGTCACGACCGGCGAAACCTACATAGAAACGTAATTATAAACACATTACAGTAAGTGTTTTACTGTTTACTTCGGAACTGGAACAATTCTTTCCTCGACTCCAAATGTAAGTAGATAACTTGGAAAAAGCTCCGAATAATAACACGTACGAAACAAATATCAATTCGCATAATAGACTCGGCGGGAACACTCCGCTGTTTTTCAGTGTGTAAATATAAACGAATCACGCACAGAAATAAAAAGGGAAACCTTATGTTTCAAAATTCAATATATGTATACCCTTATCTCAAAAGATACAGAAAAGCATAAAAGAAAAATTTCCAAGAGAGAACTGAGTGCCGGCAGACAAAAGGATAAAGGGTCTGTAATAAAGAATCATACACTTGTAAGTAAATTGTTTGATGTGCTGACTCGACAAACGCGAGCCAACAATAGGGGTTGGGATCGATACCACGCAAAGAAATTGTTCCCGCTAGAACAGTTACAGCGCGAAGCAATTACGTTAATGACATTATTAAAGGGCATAAGATACGAACAGCTGATGATTCATCATTGGCCCCTAACGCATTGAAACATCCACGTCTCAACGATACAGCTAACTGTACACATTGCTACACAAAAGGAATTTAATTTAGTCGGACATCAAAAAGGTAACTGGTGTAAATTGCCAAGAATGCTGTATTCAAAATCGAATTATTTCTCTTAAGAGGGTTTCTCATTAAACTTGGAATTAGTTACTAGGGTCCTAAACAGATGGCTACCGCTGTCTTTGTGTTCGAGTTAATTCGAACCTTCCGATGTAAGATCAAAGGTATTAACTTTAGTGCGCTCGTCTCGAAAAGGCCTCTTTTCTTTCATTTCCTCAGCTTGAGCGTCAGAACTTTTCTTATTCCAGAAGGCTGGTGTGTTCGGGAAATGGGAGACATTACTGAGTCAATAGAGGCCGGTATAGACGCGACGGAACAGTCAATAAGATTCGCGCTTCTGACTCGATCTCGTTTAGTCTAAGTTCTGGGTTACGATGTGATAGGAATCCGTAACTAGTTACCACTTTACAAACTATTCGTAACGATTGCATCAGTTTAATTAATGCTTATCATTATTGACGCATTAAGTGGATCTAAAGCTGGTTTATAATTGAATATAAATCCCGATCCAAAATGTGTGTATGAAAGGTGCTTATTAATTTTCAAAAGGTTTATACTAATACTTATTTATCAAAAACGAGATTTTAGAAGTATCAAATGAAGTTTGTAGCTCACAAGTGAAGTAAATTATTTTAATTGGATATGAGGTCAAAGACGAATCAATGTACGTGTGAAACTTGAATATAGTTAAAGTTAGCATGTGACTTAGTATTCAGGCGGATTCATCTCTAGTAACGGAAAGTTTGACCATTATTTCCAGTGTTGACTCTCTAGGGCTATCACTTGCCTGGGCTACAAAAATTCCGAATGTTCAGATATGAACGTATTGCAGCAGATGCCACCAGTCACTATGGTCTGTAACGGATGCAGATGCAGGCTGCCCGCAATACTTTGTATGTAGTTGTAAATTGAACTTTTTATTTACACCCAAACCAACAAAGTGGCGGAGTTTTCGACGCAGTAAATTTTGAATTTATAGCTCACATGCGTTTAATAAAAACTACGTACGGACCGTTATATTACAGCGGTTTCGAGTGGCGTTTTTAGTGTATTGGTAATAATAGTTTTACGATGCGTTTACCAAATCATTACTTTGGTTTTAATGTTAAATTACACTTTGAAGCGCTTAATATCGTGTTAGAAAAGAAGCTTCTTCTTTGTATTTGTATTTCGTAACATCGGAAACTGGGAGTAATAAGCAGAATTGTTCGATCACACTTGGGAACTTAATTGCAGAATATAATATAATAAACACCACGTACTTTTTTTTTCAAAATGGCATTAAAAATTTACAACAAATCAATGAAAAAAGGCTTTTGCGATGACGGCATGACCTTATGGCATTACTGCCCGTACATTTTACCTGGACCTTACCATCTAAAACATAAATCCAACACTACTTATTTTCGTCTTAACCATCCAAATGCTATTAACAAAGCTACCATTAAGACGACATGCATCGAACATAAAACTATTAGCCTCCGACTCGCCAGGACTGCATTCGGAGTACGCCAATGTTTGTACCAATCCCGGAGACTCGTGAGCAAATATTGTCAGAGTATTAGCGTAAGTTGTACCGACTCTCGTCTGCCTAGTTTTTGTACACGTCCTTCTTGGACTATTCTAATTATTTACTGGTGGTTCGAGCAGTAGCCTGCGACGCAAAGGTCGCAAGTTCGAATCCCGCCTGTACCAATGAGTTTTTCTGAACTTAAGTACAGTGATTAGTCACACCACGAGCTTTACGGTGAAGGAAAACATCGAGAGGAAACCTGTACGTCTGAGAAGAAATTCGAAGCCGTATTTATAGTCGTGCTTGAGTAACGGCGATGGACGTGCCATCTGTCACGTTGGCACCTAATATACCTCTGGCGGAAAGTGGGTGTGTGGGTATTACCTATACAACTCAGCCTACCCCTTCGGGGAACCTTGTGGGAAGGCGAGGATATATTATATTATATTATATTACTATATTATTATTAATA
>JACCPG010004169.1:0-57711 GCA_016069955.1 Drepana arcuata | reverse complement strand
TAGATCCATATTTATAGTACGATTGAATCATGATCTCTGACGTTACAATACTTCTTGTAGCGCCATAAATAATGATCCGCGTTGCCTTAGCAATTGGGGGAAGTAAATTTTTCATCAAAACTGCATTTTTTTAGTTAAATGCAATTTATTACTGCACACGTACAAAGTTAAAATGATCTGAGTTCATAATTTCAAAAAGCCATTGTGACCGAGTTGATAGAGTACTTGCCTGCACACATAAGTTGCAAGCTCTAATCCCGCTTGTAGTAATGAGTTTTTATAAACTTAAACACAGTAATTAGTCACCACGAGCTTTACGGTGAAGGCAAACATCGAGAGGAAATCTGCACACGTTTAAGAAGAAATTCAAAGCCCTATGTAAAGTCTTGCTTGAGTAACGGCGATGGGCTCACCATTGGCACCTAAAATATATCTTTGGCGGAAAGTGGGTGTGTAGATACTACCTATACACATCTGCCTACTCCTTCGAGGACCCTTGTGAAAGGCGTGGAGATATAGTTTCCATTCAGTTGCATATGGTTTTTGTTCAGGTATATATAATTTCTGTTCAGGTACATATACTTTCTGTTCAGGTATATATAATTTCTGTTCAGATGCATATTGCTTCGGTTAAGTCGCATAATTTTGACAATTACGGTATGCGGCCTCTAGTTGCTGCAATCTATATCGTATTCGTCTCAGATACTTATTTCCGAGGTCGCAAGCTATAATATAAATTCTTGTTTGCCTCATTATCCCGGTGCATGCAACCATATTCTTTAGTTCCTCGGTAACATGTAAAGACGGTAGCTTAGAGTTACTCGGAGACGATATCATTTATGTTGCTTTTACGAGTATGGAATAACAGTATTGGAATAGTTTTATTATTTAGGTACGGCTTAAGGTAAATGTGCGTGGAAATTTCAAGACTTAAACTTTTTAATTCTTTAGGTATTTAGAATTTCAATGCAATTTCAGATCACACAGTGAAAGCACATAGTGAAAGCAAATTACATGATGTCAAAAGTAATTTCACGATCACAATTCTTAACCATATTTTTTTTATTACATATTTTATAACGAATTAAGAAGCCGTGGTGGCCGAGCGGTTCGAGCAGTTGCCTGCGACGCAAAGATCGCAAGTTCTAATCCCGACTGTACCAATGAGTTTTTTTCTGAACTTAAGTACAGTGATTAGTCACACCACGAGCTTTACGGTGAAGGGAAACATCGAGAGGAAACCTGCATACGTCTGAGAAGAAATTCAAAGGCGTATGTATAGTCGTGCTTGAGTAACGGCGATGGACTCGCCATCTATCACGTTGGCACCTAATATACTTCTGGCGGAAAGTGGATGTGTGGGTATTACCTATACATCTCTGCCTACCCCTTCGGGGACCCTTGCGGGAAGGCGTGAGGATATTATATTATATATTTATTCTTATTATATATATAACGAATTATTTAATAGAGACCTCCCATCTTTAAAACAAATTGTCAACTGTAGAAAATTTCAATAAATAGATTTATAAGACAAATGACCAAAACAATATTTGACCTCCATATACGTCATCAACAAAAGTTCGACACAATATATGCTCTAAGGATTGGTTTTATCTACAGGTTGATTTTTTGCGTCTCTTTCGTAAATGTACCACAACGAAGCGATGTAGGGTATGGTACCCTTTAGTATGTTATATACCATATTTATATTATAATATAAATACGGGTCACATTAGTTGATGGGTTGATCCAATATACTTACTACTTGGATTGCAAGTTTTTTAAGCATTTAATTTGCAATAGCCTAACTGAAAAAAAAAACTTATAATGTTTTTTTTTCTATACAGGTAGTGACTCCGACGCAACAGCTTGCCGCGTGCCGATCAGAACGCGCTCGTCTCGCCGCGATGACCCGCGCCGCCATACACTTGCTGGAAACGGCGTTATTACAAACCAGCCAACAAGGATGTCGGTGGATGTTGAGGTAAGTTGAAAAAAAGGTCTCCTGTAATGAGCTACTTTGGGAGGTGGGAGGTTTGTTATATTGTGTTGACAGCAGAGGGATAAGTCCCATTATGCGGCCAACACAGTACCTATAGCTCTCCGAACACAGAGTGGCAACGCGCAAGTGATACTTGGATATTGTAAGCGTAAGTAGGCTGCAGTAACCGTTTTCCATCGGGTGGTCCGTATCCTTGTTTGCCACTCTTGTATATAAAAAAAATACCATGTACATCTATACCTTTCTATATCGTCACGGGTCAGAGTGAAGTGCGGAGTGTAGAACGCCTTGAGACGTACCGACCTCTTTCGCTTCATTTACATTCATTGGTCTCTTCATAAATACCCGTCGGTTTCAAATACATAGACTTACAGGTTATAATACCGGATAAACGCCATAGGCAAATTCACTATCGCCTTGTTCTGATAATATTGGTAGCGGTAAGAGCTAGGTAAATTCTATCAATCTTCTATGCATAAGTAATTATGTTATTAAAACGTTACTGCGCCTCACTTTCAAGATCGTCTGTCGTCTTCTCGTGGATCATCCACCTATCAGTACAACTGTGAGGTTAATATTTCCGCCTACACCAACCTCAAAAGCAACTTGTGTTAGAATATATACCTCACACTTAAATAACGTCAAGCAAATAAAGGAGATTAATATATAGACATATATATATATATATATATATATATACACATACATAAAATATATATTTAAGGTGCTAAAGTGACAGTAGTGCTTGCGTAATCTCAAGCACGACTATATATACGGCTTAATCGTATGCACGTTTCTTCTCGATAAATAGATATGTATATATCTTCACGCCTTCCCTCGATGGGGCAGGCAGAGGTTAGTGTCCGCACACCCACTTTTCGCGGGAGATATATTTTGGGTGCCAAGTTGACGGATGTCGAGTCCATCACTGCTATTTTTACGAATTTACATATGTCTTTGAATTACTCCTTAAACCAATATGAAGGCGTTTTCTCGATATTTTCCTTCATCTTAAAGCTCGTTCGTTAAGTTCTTAACGAACAGTTAAGAAAAACTGATTTATACCAATGAGTCAGCATGCGAACCTGACATTTTTGTATTGCGGGCAACTATTCGAACCACTCGGCGTTATCACCACGCTTACATGCATTACACAAAGTATTCAAATACCAATAGCTTCGCATGCAGTTTGCAGCGTGAATAGATAAAATTACTGAAGGTAAATCAATGCTTGCTGCATACTTCAACAATGGAATGCAATTGAGCCTGTTATTCAGGCAACAATACTGTATTTTGGTAAATGTCAACGTGTTTAGCTCTATTTGGCAATGTTTATTAGTTGTTCGAGTAGTCGCTTGCAACGCAAAGATTGCAAATTCGAATTCCGACTGCAGCAATTAGTTTTTCAGGTTTTATGAATAGCCGTTAATCACACCACGAGCTTTAAGGCGAAAAGCAACAACGAAAGAAAGCCAACAAACGTTTGAGAAGAAACTCAAAGACTTAAACTTAGTCGTGCTTGACAAACAGCTTTTCATTCATTCGGCCATTTCTTTTTTAATGAAATTTTAAGAGATGTAGAGCATAACGGGGTTTCCCGTTCAAATTTAGAGCTACCCGATTGGGGCAGGACCTCTACCTTATAGAAGTCCGTAGCCAAATAACACAATTTATTGTGTTGTGTTCCTACGCCGTGAATACGTGCTCCAGTAATGAGCTCTTTGGGGAGGGGGAGTATTGTTATTTTGTGTTGGCAGCAGAGGGATTAGTCCTCTTATGCTGCCAGTACAGTATAACTCTCTGAATCCGAAATACCAGCGTGCAGGTGATACCGGTATCGTGAGCGTAAGAGGCTTCGGTAACCGTTTCCCATCAGGTGGGCCGTATGCTTGTTTGGCCCCTTGAAGTATATAAAAAACTAAAAAAAACTTTGCACCTTCACATGAGTCTCTTGTATTGTAACTATGTTTTGAAGTCTTTTGTCTAGGTTCTGTAAGTAATGTAAACCAAATTAACACACGCATAAAACTACAAGCAACTAAAATATATGCAATGCCAGTGGAAAATTATATCGCATCATAGCTTTATATCAAATCAGAACTGTAACGCTAGCAAGCCTTACTTAGAATTACTGAATTACTACACCGCAGAAACGTTGTCAACACAATCAAAGTAAGTTTTAAATGCGATCTTCAACGTACAGTTGAGGTGCTACCGTAGTTGGGTAGCTCTGATTTTAATCTTTGTTCGACTATTCAAATACTACCTTTTATTTGTAAAACCACCCGGCGTAGTTTGCGTCTTCACGTCGCAAACTACGCCGTTCGCGTCACGAAACATCCTAATCTATAGATATATGTTATATATATGTTATATATATATATATGTTATGTTGGTTTGTGTACGCTTCAAAAACTCGAAAAGTTCTGCACCGATCGAGCTGAAAGTTTAGCAAGATATATAATCCGCATCAAGGATTGTTTACATCCACAACATTGTTTGATAAAATACATCCACAACAAGTTGTTATTATAGTTGTTCTTACTTCTTCGTTTTTCAGAGAATCGTTCCATGAACGGCGTATTGAAATTCCGAGTATTAGTCTGCCTGCAATCTCTGTTTCTCTGTGCTTTCCGGCCTTGCTGTTTTTTCGATCTGTTGCACAATTATGCAAACCTTCGTGTTTAAAGAGTATATTAGTAATAAAGATGTGACTAAAAAATAAACTGATAGTCTAGGAAGGCGATATATTTTACTGTTATTTTATTTGTTTTTTTATTTTGTATTAAGTTTCTACGTTTTTTTGTAGCATCTCGACCGGCAACCCAGGTCTATGAACGCACCTGAGTATGCTACAGTCACCAAGACACGAAACATGGAACAAGTTCGCGCATTCGAATCTCGTATCAGGAAGGTACATATATCAGATACACATATATTAGGTACCAGATACTAACGCTACTAAAACTAATCTTATGGATCACTTATATATTATTTTAACGATGCTTTATTGCATATTAATATTCTAATACACCTAAAAAATAAAAAAAACTTCATCAAAGCATTTGTAACTGTTACGGCATATCATACATACATACGCCGTTTCTAACGGGGTAGGCAGAGAGAATAGAGCCAGGCAGCCAGTTCTCTCTAGACTTACATTCTTCACTCAGTCCTCATTTATCAGTCTCTTCATACATGCTCGCCGGTTTCGAGTACTCTTGACGTTCCCGTCTTTGAGTGTCCGATTGATTTGATCTGGGTAGTTGAAATGTGGTCTTCCTCTCCTTGGCTTGCACACACTTTCGCTTTGTATATTTGTTTTTGTAGCGTATTAAAAAATTACACTAACAATTTGGTCAGTACCAATGGATATGCTCGTGACGCAAGTGTGTATTTGAATATAAGAAATGGATATGCTCGTGACGCAAGTGTGTATTTGAATATAAGAAAAACATTGCAATACACTTGTCATCCTAAAAATGGAAACCCCTTGCAAGTTTATGTTTTGTAAGGATTATCATAAAAATGTGTATATTTAGGAATATATTTCAAATGTCGTTTAATAGTTAAAATTATTAGGTATTATTAACTATTAAACGAAATTTTACAAAATATCAGTTATTATTTACTATTAAACGACATTTGACATAATATGTTCCTAAATATTATATATTATTATATTATTATTATATTTTCCTGATAATCCTTACAAATTATAAACTTGCAAGGTGTTCCGATTTTTCTGATCAGAAGTATATTTATTTTGCTTCGTTTTATTCATTTTTTTATAGTATAATAATACTTAAAAGTAAAACTAGAAAGCAGATGTGTAGTAAAATATTATTATAATACTCAGACCACAAAGAAATTATAGTAACTAGTAGTGTAATTTTTTTGTGGCTGGAGAAATGTGTGTTTTAGCGTGTTTGTGTGTGTATGGGTGTGCATGTTAGTTAGCGTGTGTGTAAAATTAACAAAGTTTGTAGCTTCTTATTAATGATTAGTGATGCTTAAATCATGATATGAAAACCCATTGATAAACCATAAAATCTAAGTGATAACTCGGCAAGTTAAAAATATTAAATTTATTTAACCTACTGACTTGTTCGTCATATTTTTCGTTTCGTTCGTTAAGTTCGAAGAAAGCCCTACTCAAATAAATTTATACAATTTAGGTCAGTGCAGAGTACCGCATTATTTATGTATCAATCTGGATCAGCGCTCTATTCTTGGAGATAGTCGAACAAGCTATGTGTTATATTTTCTACGAGGTAGGAGTAAGTTTCGGCTTAAGTATTTTACGAGTTAGTAAAGTCGGTGCAAACTTGTAAAACGTGCAAAAGTTTTAAAGCGTGAATTTTGAGCTAATTTGAGCACTCCAACAAGTATGTTGCTTATAATATACCGGAGCGCTCCAAACTTTCGTCGTGTCTTTACAAAACTAGTCGGTACGTACACCGAAATGAAATGCATCAATTCACACGACTGTTCGAGATGTTTGGCAGTTGGGGCGTGATTGTAGGTAAAGATGAAGTACGTATCATTACCTAGATTTTGACGTAAAGACAAGATTGGTTAAAAAGTTGACAAGACTGATATAAACATGCGAAAGTATCTGCGAAATTTATGGAAGGGCAAATGATGGAAACGGGAGCAATATGCGTAACGCCGGGCATGTATAAAATTATTGATAAATGTGTTCTAAATTTAAGTCTAACCTACAAGCCTGTTCGAGGAGCTATGGATATTATTATATTGTCTACCACATTGTGTTTCCACAAGAAAAAAACTATATTAACTGTTCTTTCCTATTTTAATTTAAGAAAATTTAAAAGCTATGAAAAGCTAGGGACTCCTAGCGGGGTAGGCAGAGAGTGTAAAGCGTCAGTTCTCTCTAGACTTACATACCTCTTTCGCTTCGTCTACATTCATCAATCTCTTCATACATGCTCCTCGGTTTCGAGTACCCTTGAGGTTCCCGTACTTGAGCTTCCGATCTATTTGATTTAGGTAGTTGGAACTTAACTGAAAAGCTTTTCAATTTTTCAATATCTATTGACTCATCTAGTGACAATTTTAGTTCTCTTTATCAGGATTTTTGGTCTCTTTTAGAAAATATGGTATGCTCTAAGCTGCGTGATAATCTCGTAGAGAAAGAGCGGTGGGAAGGTAAAGAGAGGTGTATGGGTAGTACCGAAACACCCGCTATCCGCCAGAGATATATTGTAGGTGCCAACGTGACAGTGGCGAGTCCATCGCCGTTACGCAATCATGACTATACATACGCCGTTACAGTTATTCATTATAAATGTCACCATACCATACAAATATACAAACATATAATCTCGCCGTCTCTCACGGGGTTGGCAGAGAGTGTAGAGCGCCAGTACTCGAGGCAGTCACCATAAGGAGTGTTTGTTTTAGCCGCCGCTTCCTGCGGGCTACGACATGCGGCCACAAAATGCTCTCCTGTTCGACGAAGACCCTGGCATCATGTCAGAAGTGGAGACGTCGTCCACTGGCTTCAGACGCGGCGGCAAGCAGAGGTCATCCTTGCCAGTAGTGAGGACACCTAGCAAAACGCTGGAGAGGCCCCTGGGTAAGCAAAAATCATAATAAAATTCTATATGGATCTTACAGAGCCATGATGGCCGAATAGTTCGAGTAGTTGCTTGCGACGCCCTTAGTACATCTCAGGAGGAAATAGAGTGTCGTGCTTACAGCTCTGCCTACACCTTGGTGGACTCGTGAATTAATATGAAACCGTGAAGATATATATTTGAATCCTTATAATGTGGTAGTAGTTAATATTACTCAGTGAAAACATATTTCATGTATATGTCATGTATATGTCAATTTAATTTGGATTAACCGGTCTTTCTTTTTTCAGGCTTAGTCTTCCTCCAATATAGGAACGAAACAAAGCGCGCTCTATTGCCCAACGAAATAACGTCAATAGACACAGTCAAAGCGCTGTTCGTACGCAGCTTCAGGACGCAGCTAACGATGGCGTTTATGGACAGTCCGCTAGTGAAGATTTATATTCACGACCTATCCAACTCCATGTTCTACGAGCTCGAGGATGACCGGTGAGTTGACAACGCGAGCGATACCCTTACCACGGGTTGCAAGCATTGTCCGAAATCCCTTACAATAAGCTGGGCAATCTGCTTGCTTGCCATCTTTGGCTTTTTATCGCGACATTTAAAAATACTTATGAAAGCTGTAATCATATCATTATATATAGATTAGGCGTTTTCTACCTGGCAGGTCGAATGCTTGTTTGCCTCATTTTTGTAGAATATCCAAATACATCCAAAGAAATAGGTACAAAATCGGAAGAATTAGATCTTTAGCTGATATAAAGAACTAGCGGAATATTTAATTTTAATATACTTAAAAATCATGCAAACACCCATGGCCATGTCTGAAGCAGTGTACACAACGAGCATGCGCACTCCATCGCCCTCAATGCTCCGCCCTATCTTGACACAGTATATCAAATACAGTTATTCCCTCAAGTTAGAATTGATTAAAAAGTTATAAATTTTCTCGTACCGGTGTTAATAATGCGTCCGAGCCGCTGTTTCACCCACGAACATGACTACCGTTGCCCGTAAGTACATTTTTTATTCATATATTTGGTTTATAGAAATCACGCCATTACTTTCGGTAAACGTGACGTTAAAAAGTTTCATCTAATTGACTTGACGTAACTAAGGGATTATTTACTTTTTTTAATTGATCTCTTTTTTTATTTATGTATCTCTTGGCTATAATTTTGTTAAATACATCGCAAGGTATCGTCAAAAATTTTTTTACTAAGCTACCATATGGACTTTTTATTCTTACGTTCAATATTACATATTAGATGTTGTTTATGCAGTTTATATACCTCTTGATAAATGTTGGTTGTATAACAACCAACATAATGAATGAAAATCACACTAGTTAAGATTTATTTATATATTTATTATTTAATAAATTCAAATAACATTTTTGCGCGTAATATGATTATAGGTTGAATTTCGGCAACATTGTTCTGTTTAAGTCACGTGAAAATATTAAATAAATGCTACGTTGATTGGTATTGGAAGTTTTCAGAACTCAAGATTGAGAAATTATAGAAAAAAATTACTTAGATAGACAGATAGAGAACAAGCGGGATTTTTGATCAGTATAACAAAAACGAATTTCTAAAAATGTTATTTAACGGCATTTTTAAATGAACACTTATTAAAATAAATGTACTAAAAATACGCTAAAGTATAACATTAATATATAGGTACTAGTAACTACTTACTTACTACTAAAAAGAAAAAAATTAATAATAATATAATAACTAAAAAATATTCTTAAAAGGATTCTATTCTTCGGTATTTTAGTAATAGAATGGCAGTATAATAGAAATGACAATATTTTTACGGCAAATATTCGTGGTGCTTTCCCTAGCTGATTGCCGGGGTACATTTCTACTGGCGACAACTCTGACTTACTTACTTAAGACTTAAGACTTAAGATAAAGAAAGGGATAAACAAAAATATCTTTCTTATCTCAACTTTCTTTTAATTTATACAATGTTTGTAGAAATAAAATGACTTCTTAACTATCTTATTAACAGCGAGAAAAATGCACAAAGGTTTCATAAGAAATACTTTAAAAAAAAAGTACGGTTGAACTTTATTTCAAACACCTTGTCTATTTCATTGACCTAGTTGACTGTTTTGCACCTCCAACGCATCGCCTCGGTTTTATGCAACCGCCCGTACTGTCGAGACGTTTTCAGATTGCAGATTCCTTTATATGATTTCATTTGAGATTTTTTCTGGCGGAAAGTGGGTGTGTGAGTACTACCTACATACCTCTGCCTACTTTTCGGGGACCCTTGTGGGAAAACATGAAGATAAGAATACTAATAAATTAATAAATAATTATATTAAAACAAATATTTCCAGATACGTTGATAATAGCCAGACAAAAAATTATTGCTAATATGATAATACGTTCCTCTGTCATTAATCTAATAAGAAAGAAATATAAAAAAAGTTCCGAGATGCTTTCCCTTTGAAACCACAACGGTAGCTCGTATGAATAGGCTCCGTTAGAAACGATACCCTTATTCCAACGAATATAAAAGAAAAAAGAAAATCATTAAAAAGATTAACTCTAATCATAAAAAAACTTTTTAACGCTTTTTCCGGAATTAATTGCAGTTCTCGCCGCGAATTCTCTTTTATGTCTTCTGCCGAATGAAAACGGGTGCACCCGTATGGCAACATTTGCGTTTAGAAAAAAATTAAGAATTCGGCTAGAGCCATTTATGGTGAATAAGGTTGCTCAATATTTCTTTTTTGGTTTTTGGTCATAAAACCACATAAGAAAATCCAAAAATTTTCTTCCCCCCCAATCTGGGCATTTCCGTCGCATTGGCTCTTTTAAACGCCGGATTCGCTCAAATAATATTTATTATTTACCGTTTGACCTTCCGGCTAGAATTCTGTAGGAATCACATTGATAATCAATGAAAACAGTCAACATTTTGACTTTGACTTTGGATCGACTTTGGCGTGGTTTTATAGGTTTCGGTTCAGTTGGAAGGCGCTACTCCCAAGCTTGTTGACTAGTTTAACTAACTAACTAACTAACTCGGAAAATAGTAATCGCCGGTGATATCAATATCAACACATTAAAGAAGGGTAAAATCACAGATGAATTAAAAGATCTCTCAAATAACTTTAATTTAAAGATACACATCAACGTACCTACACGTAAGCTGTCTTGCATCGATCACATCATAAGCAATATACCAGAAGCGATAGCGACAGTTCTTCCGCTGTATCTTTCTGATCACGACACAGCTCAAATGCTATCCTTTCCCGTAAAGCAATTGCCCCATAAACCGACAACATATTCAATATATAGAAGAGATTATAACCCAAATAATATTAAGAAATTTAAAGAGTGTTTAAAAAGCTTAGCTTGGTCGGAAATTTATTCGGAAACGGACGCAAATAGGGCATTTAAAAATTTTCACCAGTTGATATGTTTATTCTACAATCTTTGCTTCCCAAAAATCAAAATTAATATAAATCATAAAAACAAACAGAAGTGGGTGAGCAGGGGCTTAAGGAAAAGTTGCAATACAAAACGTTTCCTTAGGCATAAATATTATAAAACAAAAAGTAGCACCAATAGAACCAACTACACAACTTATTCTCGTATTTAAAAAAAATGTATATACGATTCCAAAAGGAACGCAAATATCAGGTATATAAATAAACATAATAATAAATGTAAAGCAACATGGACCATTGTAAAAAATGAAATAAATAAACATTCGCGTATACACAACATAGATACCATTAAAATAGACAATAAAGTACTTACAAACCCCACCAAAATCGCCTCAGCCTTCAACGAACACTACATAAATCACAATATGACGCCACCAACAGAAACAACAAATAGCTCTCAACAAAAATATCATAAAACAATTAAATTAAATTCCATGTTTCTCAAACCTATGACAGAAAGTGAGGTTAGACTAGAAATAATGTCATTAAAAAATACAGGAGCTACAGGTCATGATGAAATAAATACAAAAGTCATAAAAGCCTGTGTTAATGAAATTTCAGCAGTCTTAACATATTTGATCAATTTATCTTTCTCAGCAGGTTGCTTTCCAGAAGAACTGAAACTATCAATTATAAAACCATTATTTAAAAAGGGAGATAAAACGGATCTGAATGCCTTTCGTCCAATAACATTAATACCTATTATATCTAAAATATTTGAAAAGTGCATGCATAAAAGACTGACGGAATATTGTAATAAATTTAATATAATTGAGAATAATCAGTACGGTTTCCAAAAACACAAATCTACTACAATAGCCATATTCTCTCTCGTAAAACATATTCTATCAAGTGTTAACAATAACTACATGACCACCGGGCTTTTTCTTGACCTATCAAAAGCCTTTGATTTAGTTTCACATGATACATTACTTCAGAAGCTTGAGAATATTGGTATAAGAGGCCCCACGCTACAGTGGATCGCGACATATCTAGCCAATAGGCAACAGAGAGTAATTATTGATAAAATTGATGAACGCGGAAACATGCAGTCATATACATCTGATTATAAATATAACCGGCAGGGTGTTCCACAGGGGAGTGTACTGGGACCTATCTTATTTCTGCTGTATATTAATGACATTGTCCATACTACAAATCATAAGTGCATCTTATTTGCTGATGACATATCGATTATAGTAACAACCAATAAAAAAAACAATACAGTGCACAATCATGAAATAGATATCAATAACACAATTAATACACTAATTCTTTGGTTAGAACAGAATAACTTAAAAATAAATTTAGAGAAGTCAGCATATATACAATTTAATAAATCAAATAATAATAAATTTAATTTGAAATTGAAAATACCGAAGATTCAGCACATACAAAATTCTTAGGTGTTATTATAGATGAAGGCATGAATTGGAAAGTCCACGTAGATAAATTATCTATTTCCATAAATAAATTTGTGTATGCGATTAAACAAATAAAAATTGTAACAAATACTAATACAGCTATAATGTCATACCGTGCATACGTTGAATCACTGCTTCGTTACGGACTTGTAGTTTGGGGCAATAGCACTGACCAGAATAGGCTATTTATAGCGCAAAAAAAGTGCATTCGAGCATTATTTGGGCTTTGTCCTTTGGACTCGTGCCGACCAGTGTTTAAGAGTATTGGACTAATTACCAATCTCTTTATATCTCGAAGTGTATGTCTTGTATGTGGAAACATAAAACCCTTCAAACAGCAGATGGCGTTTGCTACGAAATCGTAGAGATCCATGCAGATCACTATTAGAAATTCAGGTTAAGCAACATAGTAAAAGTTGTATGTTCATGTATTATATTTCAATAGTTACCTAGTGAATTTAGTTATTGGGCTTCATAGGCAATTTAAAGTTCAACTGTATAAGTGGTTGAATGACAATAACTTTTATAGTGTTCAAGAATTTTTTGAATACTAACCTGGATTTGCATGCTGAAAACTCGGCAAAACATGTATGTACAAAATTATTTATTTATTAACACCAAATTTATACCATGTTTTTTGCAAATAAATGATTATTATTATTATTATTATTATACTCGTAGTTAGTTGAGTCGGCGAAAATCTCGCCACTTGTTGGGCATACTGTCTTTGCTTTGACCTCTTAGAGGGTGTAACTAACTAAAATAGATAGGAACGTCAAGAGAGTCCCCCACATTAAATAAGTATTTAATTTGATTTGGTTTGAACACTCGAAACCATCAAGCATGTATGAGATGAGACAATTTTTACAATGATATGATGTGACAACTAACGGCTGAGAACACCTTAAGATTAAAAGAACATGACATAATAAAATAGGCATGTGTCCACTCAATTTCAGGTAACCACAACTAGTAAAGAATTACAACTACTAGTAGAGAACTGGCGCTTTACTTTCTTCGCTCTGCGCAAAAATCGGCGTGATGGTTTTTGGAATATTGATGGGCAAAATACAGGGAACCCGGACGAAATCATGGCTGCGGAACATTAAGAGGGGACAGGAATCTGTAGAACAGGCCCACTTATTCCGGATGGTTCAACACAGGCAGACGTTTCAGAGCTAGCAGCCAACTTCTACTAAAGTGGCACTTTCAAAAGAACTATAACTAAAACATGTTTAAATTTCTCACGTGGAAGCGGTAGCTGACGCCGTAAGCATAGCGTGTGACAGACCCCAGTAGAATTTGTACGGGTTCTTCTTGAGAACCAGGAAGTAGATGAGCTGCATCACTATCAGCTGGTATAAGAACACACCGATCGTGACCGTCGTTATGAACCACGCCAGCTGGGACATCACTTGAGCTAAAAATACCACACTATTTGACTTGAACTGAAACCAGACATAGTCCTAATCTAAGCATGCTTGTATAGAGGCATCTGGACAACGATAGATGGAACGTTTTTATTCAGCCCTTAAAACAAGGCAGCACTTAAATATATATCTTTTTGTAATTAATATAGACTCACCAATATTACTAACACCAAGTATCTTGCCAGCAATGACACTGCTGACACCAACTGGCGTAAACCACATGACTCCTGTCACCATCTTCATGATGACCTCGAAGATGGCTTGGAAGAAGTCTATCACCACTTGACCTTTCGGCCCCAGGGTACCGAGAAGACTGCCGAAGACAAGGCAGAAGAATACTAAGCCGAGAGTGTTGGTGCCTGACCTGTTAAACAAATATGTATCTCACACAGGGTGGGCTGAGCTGTGCTTAGTATACACACACAAACTTTTCACCGGAGATATATTTTAGGTGCCAACGGGACAGATGGCGAGTCCATTGCCGTTTTCAAGCACGACCGTGATTTATTGAACATTTAGTGAACAAACAGACAGACAGAGTGAAAAGGTATACATTTTGTTTTAGTAAATTATACATTTTACACTGATAAACAGTGCAGTATATATTATTGTTGTTTATAAAAAAGCTATTAACAAATGCACATCAATTTCATTTAGTTTGAATTTCTTACCTATAGGAAACGACTCTCACTAAAGTCGGAAGCGTGTTATTCTCAGAGACATTTTTGGAGAACATTGCCGGAGCTTCAGCATACACGGTGTGTGCTTGTTGGAAAGCTGCTTGCACTAAATTGTCGGGAAAAATGTTCCTGTAATAAATACATTTTAATACTTTACTTACCATTTAAGCAAATTTGATTCTGACACTCAAGCGTGTGAATATCAACAGTACTCGAAACCGGCGAGCTTGTATGAAGAGATTGTTGACTGTGGATGAAGTGAAAGAGGTATGTAAGTCTTGAAAGAACTGGGGCTTGACTCTTAAAGTACTCATGAAGTAACGAACGGACGAAGTTTATCTACTTAGTTTATACAGAAAATTTTATTTCCTCTGAATAATTTAAAGCCTCACGCCTACCCAATAGCGTCCTTGAAGAGGTAAGTATAGGTAGTACACACTTAGTTACCGCCAGATATATATTTTTAGGTGCGTGACAGATGGCGAGTCCATCGCCGTAACGACGAGCACATAAATCTTAATTTTTTTCTCTAACATATGCGGGTCTCCTCTCAATATTTTCCTTAGCCGTAAAGCTCGTGGTGTGGCTTATCACTGTACTTAAGTTCAGAAAGACTCATTGGTATAGTCGCGATTCGAACTTGCGAGCACTCGAAGAGGGCCCTTGACCGGCGAAGGCGTGAGGAAACTCCACTCACCTGCCAATATCCAAGAGACTGTCCAATATCCTATGATCTCTCTTCGCCTCGAAGGCCACATACTCCTCCTTAAGCTCAGGCTGACCAGGGTGTATTAACATAGCCAGCAAAATCCCCAAAAACGCATTGAACATAGAAGTCAGCACGAAATACAATAACGTGCGCAATGCTATTTTCCCACTCATTTTGGCGTTAAGACTTGCGGATCCAGCGATCAAGCTAGCGATGATCAGAGGCAAGATCATGAGCTTGAGGAGCCTCATGAAGAGTTCTCCAGGGTAGGAGATGATCATTAACGCGTCATCACCGAGGTTGAATGGTCGGAGGCCGAAACCTGAAACAAAATGCGATATCAAATTACATTTTATAGGCGGACGTTTCTAGACCTAATTAGGGACGTGTTGAAAAAAGGTCAGGTCAAGAGTACCCTACACCCAAGAGCATGTATGAAGAGAATAATCAAAGTGGACGAAGCGAAAGAAGTATGTAAGGTTCGTAGCAAGTGGAAAGAAGTGATCTCTGCCTACCCCTACGGGAAAGAGGCGTGATTATATGTATGTATGTATTTAAAATGACATAAGTTCTGGATATTGTAAAAATGGCTTGTCAGATTGTTGTTTTGACGTTAAAACGGCCTAAAAGTTCCAAGGAAATTGAATGTACTGTTATTCATAGCCATTTATTTTAATGCAACGACGCTATGCGTTCATAATTATTAGATAGATACTAGCTGCGCCCGCGACTTCGTCCGCGTCGAATTTAACAAAAAAAAATGTTCAATTTCCAAAATAAAAGTAGTCTAAGTTATTCCTTTTAACATCAACTATCTGCCAGTGAAAGTCTCGTTAAAATCGGTCCGGCCGTTTCAGGGATTACCCGGAACAAACAGACAGACAGACAGGCAAAAATTGTAAAAATATTTATTTGGTGTATGTACCGTGTATTCATCCATATGCATTTAATAAAAAGCGGTAGTTTCAATATTACAAACAGACACTCCAATATTATTTATTTGTATAGATTATGTAAAATATATACATATACATTCAGCAGTCTCTTCATACATTCACCACCACCAGTCCCTACTCTCTTTTCTTTCACTGCAGAGCTCTTGGCGTCATAAATCATTATACTTGAGCTAAGAAAATCATTACTAATACACTCATCACGCTCATAACTCGAATCATTTAAAAAGGCCCTAGTTGAAAAATCAAAGGGATTTCAATGAATAGCAGTGGGTAACGCATGAATAGACGCAGACAGACATTTTAAAATATATGATAAGGCGGCATATAATTATGGCATAATAACTGATAGAACAATATATAAGACAGTGTGATAATATGCAAAATATATATCTTATCATAGCTAATTGGTACGTTTATCCAAGCAGTGACTAGATAACACATGTATCAACGCATATTCGTCTTACTTTTGGCCCTGTCAATTTACCTGCGTTAAAATCAATTGTGGTATTGTATGGCAGCGAATCCTGGGTATGTCAGAGGAAGTATGAAAATAGCTTGAATGCAGTCGAGATGCGATCTCTTCGAAAAATGTGCGGCGTAACGATATTAGATCGAATCCGCAATAAAGAGATTCGCAAATCAACTGGCGTGAATGAGGGCGTGATTGTAAAGATGAAGAAAGGCATGTTACGTTGGTTTGGACACAGAAAGGATGAGTGAAGAAAGATTGACGAAACAGATATACAAAGCAAAAGTGTGCAAGAAGAGGCAGAGGAAGGCCACGTTCCAACTACCTGGATCAAATAGATCGGACTCTCAAGGACGGGAACGTTAAGAGTACTCGAAACCGACGACCATGTATGAAGAGACTGATGAATGTGGACGAAGCGAAAGAGGTATGTAAGTCTAGAGAGAACTGGCGCTCTATACTCTCTGCCTACCCCGTTAGGGACTTGGCGTGATGATATGTATGTATGTAAAATCAATTGTAATAGTTGCTTACTTTTTTTCTACAATATAACATATCATATACACTAATCCATATTTGGGCCAAATTTTATCAAATTCCATTCTGTAATTTTTTTATGAAAGTGTTGGAAGGGGTAGACCTAGCTGGACGTTTCTAGATCAAATTAGGGACGTCTTGAAAAAAGGCCAGGTCAAGAGTACCCTAAACCGAAGAGCATGTATGAAGAGAATAAAGAAAGTGGTCGAAGCGAAAGAAGTATGTAAGGATCGTAGCAAGTGGAAAGAAGTGGTCTCTGCCTATCCCAAGGGGAAAGAGGCGGGATTATAATTTATGTATGTATGTATGTAAGAGGAAAATACATGCTCACAAACTTTCGCATATGTCATATTAGTTTCATTGTAATTAGGGTTGCCACCTTTTTTCTTTGCAATAGTACTTTTGTTTAAAAAAAGTACAATTGCCGGTGAAGAAATATTTTGCTCTTTTCGCAGCCAGAAAAGTTGTTCTAATCTACTTTAAATCTACAAATTATCTGTTAGACAACCTTCAATACTCCTTTTGTACTTACATTGTATCCGTAGAATGAAGACAGTAGAAGAAAAAGCTATGTTACGATGGACATTTAGATAAGATGATTGAAGAAAGATTGACAAACAGGTATACGAGATGCAGAGGATGACCACCACAAATCGATCAAGGATGAGATCGTCAAAAGTACTCGCAACTGGGCAGCGTGTATTAAAAGTCTCATAATTTGCATGAAGCTAGAGAGTACTGACACTATACTCACTCTGCCTACTCCGTGAAGAAATGCAAATTAATAGATTTCATTGTAAAATTACTTATAACATTAGTGTAAATACATTTAATAAGTTGTGGTTAAAAAAAAAGCCGTGGTGGCCGAGTGGTTCGAGCAGATGCCTGCGACGCAAAGGTCGCAAGTTCGAATCCCGACTGTACCAATGAGTTTTTCTGAACTTAAGTACAGTGATTAGTCACACCACGAGCTGAACGGTGAAGGAAAACATCGAGAGGAAACCCGCATACGTCTGAGAAGAAATTCAAAGGCGTATGTATAGTCGTGCTTGAGTAACGGCGATGGACTCGCCATCTGTCACGTTGGCACCTAATATACCTCTGGCAGAAAGTGGGTGTGTGGGTATTACCTATACACCTCTGCCTACCCCTTCGGGGACCCTTGTGGGAAGGCGTTAGGATATATTATATTATATTATTATTATTAAGTTGTATCCGGAAGATGGGCGCAACGATTGCAACCATTTTTTACAACTCATGCAGATGTTTACGTGAAAACTGTTAACTATATGTTATTGCTTCAATAAATTCTTTAAATTTAAGACCTTAGGTCGCTACCTCTGTTTTCAATTATTTTTTTCGCTTAATGCAATGCTAATGATTAATAAATAACAATGATACCTCGCTCAGAAATGAAAAGCGTTTTGAATGTTTTCCAGTTATCCTCATCAGCTTCCAATAAAAATGTACTTAGTAACTCACCGATAGCAATTCCAATAAGAACTCCGACCAGTGTGACCACCAACATCATATTCTCTGCCAGGAACTTCTTCAGGCCAGTAGGCTCTCCCTGGATGGAGCGACCCTCTGTGGTCTTCGGCCCGCGATCTCCAGGGCCCATGTTCGCAAACAGATATTCTGAAAAGCGTTCACTTTTCTCCATTACAGGTGAATTTAAGTGTAGCGCCAGATCTTTTGATCTGGTTCTTGTATATTATCTTCCTAAGTGTGTTTCAGCTTCAATTCTTCGTTAAATTTATTTAGAATTGACACGGCAGTGATTGTTTTAAAGTTTGACCAATTTATTCTAGCATTATGATCGCATGTAAATATTTAATGAAAAAAATATTTGTTAAAATAGTATCAAAATTGATTGTTGATTTCTTTGAAACAGCGCATTATATTCTTTTCAAATATTCTTTTCATAATTGCGTGTTTATTCTAAAGCGTTTCTTCAGACGTCCTGCTCAGAACACTACCCTAGCAACACTGCACAAGATATTTAACCTACAAGTTGTATAACAATATTCGCCTCAACCACGCACGCCTCCTACTATAGCATCATCCATTACGTACTTAGCTTGACTAAAAGCGACAAGCCTAGAGCTAACCCAGCCATGGATAGGTAACAAATAAAAATGTTCTCCATAGTTTCGTTTTAAGGAAGCCATGTTGAAAATTGCGCGCGCATCCATCGATTGCGGGTTCATTCAGTGCATTAACTGGCTATAAATACATTATTAAATTGTGAGCATTATGAGCTTCGCTAGGATTGCGACCGTCGACAAGAAAGTCTTTTATGCAATTTACTGCTTTCTTGCCCCGTTTCTGGTTAGAGACCACAGAATTACAGTCTATAGGTAGCGCCATCTACGAAGACGCGCCCCAACAAATATAAAATATAATTAAAAATTATATATTTTTTATTATATTTTATTACTATAACATATCATCACGCCAAGTCCCCAACGGGGTAGGCAGAGTATAGAGCGCCAGTTCTCTCTAGACTTACATACCCCTTTCGCTTCGTCCACTTTCATCAGTCTCTTCATACATGCTCGTCGGTTTCGAGTACTCCTAACGTTTCCGTCCTTGAGAGTCCGATCTATTTGATTCAGGTAGTTGGAACGTGGCCTTCCTCTGCCTCTTCTTGCACACACTTTTGCTTTGTATATCTGTTTCGTCAATCTTTCTTCACTCATCCTTTCTATGTGTCCAACCCTACGTAACATGCCTTTCTTCATCTTTACAATCACGCCCTCATTCACGCCAGTTGATTTGCGAATCTCTTCATTGTGGATTCGATATAAAATCGTTACTCCGCACATTTTTCGAAGAGATCGTAGATCGATCGGATCGTAAGCGTATGGTCAGTTTTTAAACAACGAAAGAGTTAAATGGACATACCGCTTGCCTGATGGTAAGCGAATACCTTAACCTACAGGTGCTTGTTATATCGTTGGTATAGCGTGTTGTACACCATTCTCTAATTTTAATTTTTTTTTTCAAAAACATTAATACCTCTTTTGCTAACTTTTTTTAAACACCTTCTAAATATGCCAATCTTCGCATGGGTGGATATAATTTTTTTTTATAAAAGAAAATATAGCCTTTGTGACTCAGGGTGAATGTAGCTATCCAATGGTGAAGGAATTTTTCCGAGCCAATTCGTTACAAACATACTTTCATACAAATCTTTCCTCTTTATAATCTTAATCTTAATATATATAAATCACGTGTCACGTTGTTTGTCCGCGATGGGCTCCTAAACTACTAAACCGAATTCAATCAAATTTGCACACCGTGTGCAGTTTGATCCAACTTAAAAGATAGAATAGCTTACATCACAATTGGGCCCGATAGATGGCGCTGCGATCGTGTTTCAGGAAATTTTACTTTTTCACCCGGGCGAAGCTGGGCGGGACAGCTAGTATTAGTATAGATATAGATTAACCTGTCAAAATATCCTAGCACCGTAACAAATCGTCGACATAATTCTAAATTATAAGAAATATTTAGCTTATTCCGCTTATTTTAATTATAATTAGCTTAGTTCACGGGGACGTAAATCAACGATTTTATATCGCAATATTGTATTCAGTTAGTGGTCCTAGATTGAAGGATCGAACGCCGACCATAAAAATGTCTTCTGAGCTTAAGTATAATGTTTGCTCTTGTTGTATAGAAAAAAAGCCTACCTGCACCCGGCTTTATTTTTTTTATACCACATGGGTGGCAAACATGCCTGATGCACGCCTGATGGTAAGCGGTTACCCCCGCTTTTCTGAACACGTCAAGATTTTCATATACATGAAAGTGCACAGCGCAAAAGGTTCCCTCGCGATGTTTTCCTTACCATAAATCTCGTGATGGGATAAATGTAAGTTCAGTAAATAAAAATCATTGGCACAGAGTTGCGAGTTCGAACTCGCATACTTTGTGTTGCAGATGCCTTCGGTAATCACTCGGCCATCACGATCTAATTTAAGATAAAAAATCCGTAGATCTATAATATCATATACATGTACCCTATGTGTTAAATCCGGGTACTTAAAAACTATCTGTATTACAAATTTCATCCAAATCTGTCCAGCCGTAGCAACGGGTTGGAGGTATAAACTCGTACGCACTCACACACGCGCACACACACACAAAACTATCGCAGTAAAAATAGTAATGCAATGAAGGTCGAAATTTACAAGAAAACGCTTCCGTGAAGAGAAGCCAAAAACCCCGCTCATAAGAAATGGTTGAAATGTTAGGAGCGAACGTTAGAAGTATGTACTCGAAATTTAAACAAACGGGAATTCGAGTTCAAAACTCGAATAAAAAAACTGTGATTATTATTATTAATTAAGGATGTAATGAAAAAGCTCTTAATTGTAATGGCTCTCGAATTTCGCTCTCTTGAACCGTGAAGAACAGGGATCAGTGATGATGCGAGTGGGTGTGTGGATTATGATATCAGCCGCTTAAATGCACTTACTTTTTATTTGCTTAATTTTGACTGATTCCTCTAACAGCAGAGAAAATAACTGGATAATTAACACGTCAATGTATTCGTAGCACAGATAACAATTAAGATTAGTAAATAAACACTCGAACCAAATTCTACAGACAATGTGAATTCAACGTTATTTTTTTTTATCTCTGGAATAAAAAATTGGCACACAATTTTAAAATCAGAAGTCACAACAATAGAACTGTCACGCGCGTTTAATGTTTCAAAATGTTTAAATGAGGAACGATAGAATACCACGATAAAAAAAAGCGTATGACACTCTGCAACTGCAGCCAGTGATAGTTTTAAAATAAAGTGTTAAATAATATTTTGCCCTTTGGTCGGTTTTGCTTTATAATAATGACGAGAGTCTCCATCAGATACACTGATCTCCCAAGTAGTTATATTGGCAGCCGCATTGCATTGCTGCATTTGCAAGGTTATTTTAATCACCCGCGTCGTATCACTTATTGAACTTTTACTGTCGCGACCGTTATTTATTGATTGTTCAGTTCAAATGAAACACTGAACCTTTCATTTGCCATTAACGAAGAAGGGCAGTGTACTTTTATTCGCACATCGATCGATTTTCCATTAATTTAAGAACAAAATTTAGCACTCTTGTTATATAAACTGTAGGTTGTAGGTGTAGGTACATTTAACATCTACTGACTTTATATGCAACTTTATGGAAATATTACAATTTACACGTTGGTAATTTAAAATATGATAAAATTATGTTTCTGCTACTAAATCTGAATTCCTTATTTTGTAAACACAAATTTAATCAGAAATAATATATCGTTAGTGTTATTTTGCTGTCAAACTAATTGAAATACAATAAAGCGCCCTCCTTTGGCTATATGCTGAACTTTTTTGTATCAAAGCTTTATAGCGCTAGTAAATAAAATATGAAATGCTGAAAATAGTTTCAAAAATGGACAAAAGATGTCATTTAACTTTTTTTAAGTATTTGAAGAAGAGGCTTTTTAAGAGGCGTTTTTTTTTTGGCTTAAGGCTTTTTTGATTTTAATTTGCTAATACTTTATGGATTTTTTCGAACATTCGTTATACGGATTTTTTTACAATTGTTGCTTATGACACAATCTAAGTGGAACCACAAGATTACTATTAGCTGCAAATACCATCAGCTGTGTAAGCAACCTTTGAGAAGCAAGCCAAAATTTAATACAACTCAGTAAATGTTGTCTTGAATCCTAGAGACCTAAGAGCAACATCCAGATATAACCATGCAAATAGGAAATGGAATTGCCAAATCCTACAATGATGAGTTTGCAGAATATACTACCATAATAGGAGCTTTAGAAGACGAACTTAGCGTACTATTACAGAAGGCGTAAAAGGAAAGGCCTACCCCGTTAGGGACTTGGTGTGATGATATGTATGTATGTCTGTAAAAGGAACTCTAATCGTTACATCAATAGGTCAAAGACAAAGCGGATGCTCACCGACAGAACGGGCACATTGTAGTAGGGGAGCCCAAGCAGGGATTTTGGGATTTACTAAAGCGCGGCAGATTAATATACATGGGGATACCTTGTACCCGGTTAACTACCTCCGCCAAACTTGAGCCCCATATATAAGGCCGCCCGTGAAGGATACAGGATCAGAACTTTGCTGCCCTCCCCTTTCTTTACGTCACTCTCAAATTGTCAGATTAGTGGAATATACCTACGCTTTTAAGGATGTAATTAACTCACCCTACCTTAATCTAACACGCTTGAGTATGTCAAAATTCAAAATGGCGAATTTTTTTTGCTCATTATAAAATGGCCGCGAGTTTGCGTCACATCGAAATCGTCAGATTAGTGAACGAAACCATAGTATAAAGAGAGGGAGTAAGTAGGTTATCTCCGGCCCAATTCGCGATATAATTACCTACTGTCTTAGGGTTGTCACTTTTAGCTAAATATTAGGCGCGGCTGTTCGCGCTTCGCGCAGCCACTGAAGGCGTCTGAAATAAAAAGCACATTTAATATACATTAGGTATCTATAATAAAAAATGAATAAAGTGAATAAAAACAACATTAAAAACTAACGACTGTCTCTTAGACTATAATCGAATTTGTTGTTATGATTCGAACTTTGTTTTATATGTATTTGATTTACTATTAGTCAATTAGGTACTCGTACATACTTATTTTGAATTACGATTTTCTGTAAGTAGGTAGGTACTTAGTTACTATACCTACAATACTGAGAAATCGGCATAACTAAACGTAAACAAAGAAATAGCGGCAAACCAATTGCCAGATCAAAAGTACCTAACACATTCTAGTAGGAAATTAGGCCTACCTACCTACTCCTGTGTGATAGAAAACTAATACAAACAAAAAATATGTGAGTACGTAGGTCTCTCTCCTCTCTTGTATATCTCATCATCAAGTAAAATTATATTATGCTAGAATAAGTGACTAACTTACCTTTCCTGTTCAATAGGTAATCTGAACAGAGACAGGTTTGGAATCGATGAATTATTAAGACACCCAAACATACAGCAATACGTTCTTCTGCGATTATCAGACATTTTGATGATGATATTGATGAATAAATCATTTAGCGGTGCCGAAAAGCCGTGACGCGCGCGCGAACCTTGTGCAGTGTTAGCCCCGACTGGCGCACTGAGAAACGGGTCGAGATTTTGTTAAGGTGTGCGTGCGTCGACACATAGATACAATAGCGCACACATACAAGCCGCGCGCGGTGCGTTTGTATGAAGATAACCTACCTTGTCTCTTTATGCTATGACGAAACCTTTTTTTGGTGTACTTAACACTCCCTTAGAAAATCTGACGCGCTCGATTAACTGATTTTTTTACATATTTAAAAATCTATAGCCGCTTTCCACACCGATGAAAAGGTATATCAAATAACATTTTTTTCTTCTTATTATATAAGTTTTGCAACTCAATAGGTTTCTATCGTTTTTATCTATAACATCGAGAGGAAACCTGCATACGTCTGAGAAGAAATTCAAAGGCGTATGTATAGTCGTACTGGAATAACGGCGATGGACTCGCCATCTGTCACGTTGGCACCTGATATACCCCTGGCGGAAAGTGGGTGTGTGGGTATTACCTATACACCTCTGCCTACCCCTTCGGGGACCCTTGTGGGAAGGCGTGAGGATATAAAAATCTATAGCCGCTTTCCCCACCGATGAAAAGGTATATATCATATAACATTTTTTTCTTCCTATTATCTAAGTTTTGCAACTCAATAGGTCTCTATGACGCTCGAGTAAATCCCCATTAAGCATCGTGGGCTCCCCTACTATTACAACAATCCTACGAATAACGTGATTTCACAACATAGTACATGAGTTCTTATATCTCTGAGTATTGATGTCCAATGATCTGAAGCAAGGTGACAAAATCAGCCGGTTAGAGAAAATTTGGAGGAAGAGTCTTGGAGGAACACCAAGGTCAAACTTATAACCACACTCTTATATACATATCACCAATTAGTAGCGGGTAGGCAGAGAGAGTAGACCGCCAGTTCTCTGTACATACCTCTTTTATTTTATCTGGTATCTTTATTATTTTTCTATACATCAAATCAAATCAAATCAAATCAAAATATTTTATTCAACGTAAGGGACACAGGGAACACTTATTGAACGTCATATACTTAACAAAAACTAAAGTTACCACAGTTTCCAAGAAAAATACCCGCCAGGAGAAGAAACGGCGAAACAAACTCCCCGGTTTTCTCTTTTAACATTTGTTCCCTTTTACGTAGGGGTAGAAAAAGATTAAATAACATATAAACTCTGTATAAGAGGAGCAATTCATTGCCATATATGGCCATCATTCAAATAATCTGATATTGTATAATAAGCTTTTTGTATTAATTTACTTTTAATGACAGCTTTAAACTCTACAAAAGGTAATTCAATTATTTCTGCGGTAGCTTATTAAAAAAGCGTATACCTTGCCCAACAAATGAGTTGCTAGTTTTATGCAATCTAGCTGAAGGTACATGGAGTTTATCTTTATTACGTGTATTCAACGTATGCAAGTCGCTATTTTTCTTATATTTTACAATGTTCTTTCTAATATATAACACATTTTGTAATATATATTGACATGGCACGGTCAATATGTCAATTTCTTTGAATAATTCTCTGAGAGAATCACGAGGTCTAAGGCTATAAATTGCACGAATAGCCCGCTTACATGTAGGTAAGTGTCCTGTAAATTGGACACTTACCTACATCCGACACGATCCGGGATAGATGCGTTTTAAGAAGAAAAAGAATAAGATATTTATGAACGACTTACGTGGGAATCCCCTGCTGTGTATAATCAGGTTTTACATAGTTTATTCATTGTATTTCAGCACTACACGATTAACATACATCCAGTTAACACCAAAGTATTTTTAGTTTTGTGTTTGAAAATTGTTGGCAACAGATTTGAGTATATAAATTCCTTGTTTATATTCATTCAGATCAGATATGCTACTAGATACCTGTCTCTTGTATCGCACTCGATGTATGTAGGTATATATGTATGTATGTATGTATCCTACAGTGAATCCGTTTAGAAGAGCCATTCTGAAATATTTTAACAATTTTATCTAAGCCTTTAATAATTCCCAGAGCCGCGGTGGCCGATTAGTTCGTGTTGTCGTATACAAAATTAAGGTTGTATGTTCGAGCCCTGACATGTTGATATTGAAATAATGCAACGTGAGGCGGAAAAAATGAAATACGCATTACGTGTGAGACGAAAACATTTTCGAATTTATATATATATATACATATATATACATAAAAAAATATGTTAATCTGTATGTCCTTTATAGAATCGTAAATGGCTGGACCGATTTTAATGAAATGAAATTTCTACACAGAAGACATCTTCAGGTGGATTCGAGAAAGGTTTCGATTTACAATTGAACCCGATAGGTGGCGCTGCGATCGTATTTCAGGAAATATATTTTTTTCACCCGAGCGAAGCTGAGCGGGACAGCTAGTAAATACATACATACATATAATCACGCCTCTTTCCCGTAGGGGTAGGCAGAGACCACTTCTTTCCACTTGCTACGATCCTTACATACTTCTTTCGCTTCGTCCACTTTCGTTATTCTCTTCATACATGCTCTTCGGTTTAGGGTACTCTTGACCTGACCTTTTTTCAAAACGTCCCTAATTTGGTCTAGAAACGTCCGTCTAGGTCTACTTTCTTACTACTTTCTTCGTCAATCGTTCTTCATTCATTCTCTCGACATGGCCAAACCATCTCAGCATACCTTTCTCAATTTTTGTCACTACATCTTCTTTCAGACCACAACGTTTCCTTATCTCACTATTTCTTATCCTGTCACTGAGTTTAACTCCTATCATACTTCTTAACGCTCTCATCTCAACTGCGTTTATTCGGCTTTCGTGTTTCTTCTGCCATACCCAACTTTCACTTCCGTACATGAGTGTCGGAAATAGTACTTCTTTTTCGACGTTTTATAAGTGCCCACCTGGGCCTAATAAAAAGATTTTGATTTGATTTGATTTGAGTAAATACATATAAATAAAGAAATAAATACCTAAGACAATTCCACACAAATTGACCTAGTCCCAAATTAAGCAAAGCTTGTGTTATGGTAACTAATAAAAATTTACATATATAGATAGATATATACATAAATACATAGGACATCCAAGACTAAGGTACAAATACTCGTGTTCATCACACAAATATCTGCCCTTAGCGGGATTCGAACCCGGGACCTCAAGTTTCGCGGTCAGGAGCTCTAACCACTAGACCAGACGGTCGTCAAATATATCTGTTATTAAATAATTAATAACTGTGATTGGCCTACTGCAATCACAGTACATCCTTACTTAATATTATAAATGTGAATGTAAGTTTGTTAGTTACGCTTTCACGTAAAAACTGCATAACCGATTATCATGCAAGTTTGTACACATATTCCTGGAGGTATAAGAAGTAACATAGGATACTTTTTAATGAAAAAAAAAAAAAACATTTTTACGACTGAAAAAAAGCCGGTTTACTGATATTTATTTATGGTGATGGCTTATACCCAGGATTAAGACATAGGCTACATTTGAATCCCGAAAGATTCAAAGCTCTAATATTATAAAGGCAAAAATATGTATGTTGCTCTTTCCACGCGGGCGAAGCCGCTGGCATAAGCTAGTACATACATACATTAGTAATACAATGTATGGTCATAAAGATAAACAATGGTTGACTAATATATGAGTCATAATAAACTGTTTACTTGAATTTAAACAACAAAACAAAAATGCCAACCAGTACCTACATCCTTTGTAATATGTACATACAATTCTGAGATGAACATAGGCATTTCATTAGGTATATATATATCTATATATTGATATTATATATCCAACTTATGTAGTAATAACATAGATGCGAAAATTGCATGGATTTTTGTTCCTTGTTCATATTTTTTATATATTACTAGCTGTGCCCGCGACTTCGTCCGCGCGGAAAAGTGATATTAAGCAGCATTATTTTTTAACCCCCTTAAGGGTAACATTTTTACAAACTTTGAATGTAATATTAATTTATATGTAATCAAGAGCCTAAAATATAAGTTTCAAGCTTCTTGCTTCAAAAATGACGAAACTTCCATACAAACTTTAATTCCCTAGTTCAACCCTTTACAACCCTTTTTCGCATTTAAAAGTATGCCTTTAAAAGTATGTCCTTCCTCAAGCTCTAGGCTATATCTGTACCAAATTTCATTTAAATCGGTTCAGTAGTGTAGGCGTGAAAAGGTAACAGACAGACAGAGTTACTTTCGCATTTATAATTAGACTAGCTGTGCCCGCGACTTCGTCGGCGTGGACGATCGGCGTTTTTATCTTTCGTAAAAATGGTTTGTCTTTTTAATAAAAAATATCCTATGTTACTTCTTATACCTCCAAGAATATGTATAAATTTTTTTATGATGATCGGTTTAGTAGTTTTTACGTGAAAGCGTAACAAATAAACTTACATTCACATTTATAATATTAAGTTAGGATTAGTAGGGACTAGTAGGGATTTTTACTCCTTTTTTTATAGTAAATTTTCATAGTGGCTTATCACGACCTAAACTAATTTTATGGCGAAAGAAAGCGTCGAAAGGAAGCCTGCTTAGCATTGGTAAGAAATTCATAGCCGTGGGTGGCTTTGAAATAACTTGTATAATATTTTGTTTTCTCAAATAGCCGTAAAGAAACAGAATAGCCCGGCTTACAAATTGGGTCCCCCACTCCCATTCTCGACGGTCGCGGTATAATGATATGTATCCTACATTTATTAAGATAATGGGACCCCGAAGGGTAGGCAGATGTGTGTACACATCCACTTTCCACCCGTGTTATATTTAAGGCGTAAACGTCCCAGTCTATACATAAGTCTTGGAATTTCTTCTCAAAGTTAGATATGCTGGTTACCTTTCGATGTTTTCCTTCACCATATAACTGGTGGTGTGACTAATCACTGTACTTAAGTTCGGAAAAACTCATTGGTACAGTCGGGATTCACACTTGCAATCTGTGTTGCAGAATGCAGGCAACTACTCGAACCACCCGGCCTCCACGGCTTTAATGGCTATTTGACGACCGTCTGGTCCAGTGGTTAGAGCTCCTGACTGCGAAACTTGAGGTCGCGGGCTTGAATCCCGCTGAGGGCAGATATTTGTGTGATGAACACGAGTATTTGTACCTTAATCTTGGATGTCCTATGTATTTATGTATATCTATCTATATAAGTAAATATATCGTTGTCTAGTTACCATAACACAAGCTTTGCTTAATTTGGGTCTAGGTCAATTTGTGTGGAATTGTCCCAGGTATTTATTTATTATATTATTATTATTATTACCTGGATCAAATAGATCGGACTCTCAAGGACGGGAACGTTAAGAGTACTCGAAACCGACGAGCATGTATGAAGAGACTGATGAATGTGAACGAAGCGAAAGAGGTATGTAAGTCTAGAGAGAACTGGCGCTCTATACTCTCTGCCTACCCCGTTAGGGACTTGGCGTGATGACATGTATGTATTATTATTCATTTATAATTTTTGGGGTCAATTTAGAACAGCAATACTTCAAATATAATAAACTAGCAGAAACCCGGCATGGGCTACTACGCTTAAAAGGAAATATGTACCATTTATCTATTGGTTTAGTGATCTTGAACAATCGCATTATTGCCTTCCAAATGTGTGATGTGATAATTTACGCTCAGTTTTTTTTTTATAGTAGATGAGAATACCCGTTGAGGTTTTCCCTAGAGAGTACAGCATGGAGTTCTCCAAAGTGCTAAAAGATTCCTGCAGGGTCGGCAACATGCGAGTGATACCTCTGGTATCGCAAACGTCCAAATGCGGCGGTAACCGCTTACCACCCGGCTGCGAGCTTGTTCGCCACCCCAGTGATGTAAAAAAGAAAAAAAACTATAAATAGCAAAGATAAAACAATTTTATTCCAATAATGTAGTTAGATTCTGCATTCTGCAAATACCTCTGGCGGAAAGTGGGTGTGTGGGTATTACCTATACACCTCTGCCTACCCCTTCGGGGACCCTTGTGGGAAGGCGTGAGGATATATTATATATATTATTATTATTTTTTGTTTAATATGCTTTCTTTCTTTCATTAATTTATTTATTTATTGTATTAACTTTTACCAATTGCTTACGTCGATATAACATCTTGACAATCACATGACTTTGACCTAAATGTAGCAAATTATTACATGTCAACACCACTAGCACCTTTAATTCAAATGTTCAAGACAGATAACAAAAAAAGATACATATTTTCATTGTGGCAGAATTCATATTGGAGCAACGGTCCTATTTTCTGAAGCAGCCATTATTGTAGCGCCATATTGCGCGTTCCCACAAGTACCCACATAAAAGGCTCAATCGCAAATATACACAAACAACCTATCAAGATCATTCACCATGAAAATAGAGGGTAGTTTGAAAGACATCAGATATTCGCTCTGTCGGGCTGAAGCGACGAGGGATCGAAGCGCACATGTCAGGAAGCTGGGCATAACTATTTTTACTTCGTCATAATAATTGTGGCTGAGTGGTTCGACTAGGTGCCTGAAACACAAAGATTGCAAGTTCGAATCCCGATTTTATCTATCAGTTCTCTGAAAGTACAGTGATTAGTCACACCATGAGCTTTATGGTGGAAGAAAACATCGAGTGGAAACTTGCATACGTTTGAGAAGAAATTCAAAAGTCGTTTTACTCAAGTAACGGCGATGTACTTTGTACTTGCCTGCAAGAGAAGAAGAAAAGAGAAGTTCCTGAATTTAGCATGTTACAAACCAACAAGCGAACTCTGCCTCATTATACATACATATACTGACTCCGCAACGGAGTCGGTAGAGAGAGTTTTTTTTTTATACAACAAGAGTGGCAAACAAGCATACGGCCCACCTGATGGGAAACGGTTACCGTAGCCTATTTACGCTCACGATACCGAAGTATCACTTGCGCGTTGCCACTCTGTGTTCAGAGAGTTATACTGTGTTGGCAACATAATAGGTCTAATCCCTCGGTTGCAAACACAATATAACAATCCTCCCCCTCCCCAAGGAGCTCATTACTGGGAACCTTATTCACCGCGTAGGAACACAACACAAAAAAATTGTGTTATTTGGCTACGGACTTCTATAAGGTGGAGGTCTTGCCCCAGTCGGGCAGCTCCAAATTCGAACGGAGAATCCGTTATGCCCTATCTCTCTTAAAGTAGGGCGTTCTCACTAGACTTACATACCTCTTTCGCTTCGTCCACATTCATCAGTCTCTTCATACACGCTCGCTGGTTTCGAGTACTCCTGACGTTCCCATTAAGTGTCTGATCGATTTGATCTAGGTAGTTGGAACGTGGTCTTACTGCCTCTTCTTGCATACATTTTCGCTTTGTATATCTGTTTCGTCAATCTTTCTTCACATATCATTTATATATGTATGTCCAATCCAACGTAATTGGCTCATTATATTAAAATTAATATGCTTATATACCAGTGCAAATAGTGACTCTAATAATTATAGTAACAATAGATAACTAGTTATCGCAAAAGCAAACAATTGTCCTTTATAGTTGTAGGTACATTGTATATTTGTATATTATTTTCAGAAAACCTAATATTATTTTCCGGTTGGGTAATAGGGTAGGCGTAGAGGTGTACAGGTACTACCCACGCACCCACATTCCGGCATAGATATATTTTTTAGGTACCAACGTGATAGATGACGAGTCCATCGCTGTTACTCATGCACGACTATACATACGCCTTTGAATTGCATCTCAGACGTATGCAGGTTTCCTCTCGATGTATTTCTTCACCGTAAAGCTCTTGGTGTGACTAATCACTATACTTGAGTTCAGAAAAACTCGAACTACACGGCCATCACAGCTTCCACCTAGAATATATAACATCTTTTTATCCAAAAAGATTTGATTAAATACCGAAAATAAATTACAATTCTGGGTTCCAGTATGAAATGACAGGTTCTTAGACTATTTCAACATTAATAGGAAACACTACCTACATACACAAGAATATTACAATTTGTGTAGCCAGAGCAAAATTGTTCTTATTCTAAAGTTTTAGAGTATAGTATAGTGTACAAGTGGTTTTAGTAGTCTGCAACATCAAATCTACTGCACTCTACGAACGCAAAGAGTATGTTGAATGTTAAGAGGGCCCATTCATAATGCCTAACATTTAAATTAATCTAAATTAAACATTAGAATCTGACCGACGCGGTCCACTCGCGATATGATGTTTTAATAAATAACCTTTAGCCGTATGATTATGCAGTCGTGGTGAAGTTCGAATCCCGACAGTACCAATGAGTTTTTCTGAACTTAAGTATACGTCTGAAAAGCAATTCAAAGGCGTATATAATAGTCAGGCTTGAGTAACGGTTACTTAATCTGACACTTACTGAAGACGGTATTACTTACCTTTGCTTACCTCTTCGGGAAAACATCTGGCTTCTTCGTGGAATCCATTCCCTTAGAACTAAACCGGTCTCTTACCGAATGGTTTCAAAGGACTTTCCTTCCGCGGACGTTCAGGCTGAGGAATAACCTCTTTAAACAGTAGCAACTACTCCAAGAATCAGCTATTCAGGAATATCAGCAATTCAGGAACTATGAGCCGTGGTGGCCGAGTGGTTCGAGCAGTTGCCTGCGACGCAAAGGTCGCAAGTTCGAATCCCGACTGTACCAATGAGTTTTTCTGAACTTAAGTACGGTGATTAGTCACACCACGAGCTTTACGGTGAAGGAAAACATCGAGAGGAAACCTGCATGCGTCTGAGAAGAAATTCAAAAGGCGTATGTATAGTCGTGCTTGAGTAACGGCGATGGACTCGCCATCTGTCACGTTGGCACCTAATATACCTCTGGCGGAAAGTGGGTGTGTGGGTATTACCTATACACCTCTGCCTACCCCTTCGGGGACCCTTGTGGGAAGGCGTGAGGATATATTATATATATTATATAGGAACTATGAGTAAAGGATTCTTGCAGGATCGGCGGTGCGAAAGCGATACCTTTGTTGCAAGCGTTTAATGATGGTGATAACCTCAGGATGCCAAGCATCCATCCATCTATCCTGAATTACGCAAAACTCCATGACGATAATATAAAGCATTAATTGCGATGGACTCGCCATCTGTCACGTTGGCATCTAACATATGTCTGCCTCATGCCTACCCCTTTAGGTAGGTAGGTGTGGGAAGGCGTGAGGATATATTAATATTATAATTTACACATTTATTAATAAATATTTATTTGAGGAGACATTGTGTGAACTGAATGAGTAACTAAACGGTCCGACGGTACGAATAAACACAAAGTCGGCTTTAAGATAACGGTATACATTGCAATATCGCATATCCAGTCAAAGTTCAATTTAATATTACTTCAATACTTAGTAGTTATTTGAACTTCGTAATGACCAGTTGCGCTCAGTGATACCGCAATGATTGCACAACGCACAATAGATAAATGAGTTTAAGTTTATTTAGTAGTAATTGGTAGTTCATTTGTAGCGAAACGCGTGTAGTGGTCAGTTAAGTGACGATGTACAAAATATTGTTATGTTACGTAGCGGTAGTCCACTATATCTGTGATGGAGGTCAAATATTTCACGAGAACTCAAAAATATCCTTTTATCCGGATGAGTATTCGGAACTGTTTGGATATTCTATTGTTTTGACCAAAACCGGGTATGTATGTAGCTTATGTTTTTTGTTGAAAGCTGCGAGTATATTTGCAATTATCGTGTTAAGAATGAATAAAAATAAAAATGCCATGTTATGAAAAAAGAAAAAGTTAACAAAAAGTTCTAGGGCCAGACAACATCTGTCGCTTCAACATCCTTGAATTATGATTACAAATGGTTTGTAATCATAATTCAAGGATATTTTTTCTTGTTTTTTGCTAATTGTCTCTCGCAGCGTGAGTTCCGGGAACTTTTGCTAACTAACCGAACAACGGTTCGGTCAATGTTACGAAATATTCTTAGTTGCTAAACACATCAAAGACCACCTTCAGACCTCGGCCTAGGACGTTGCTGATTTACGAGCTACGGAGATGAGCTGTTCTGGGCGATATTATTTATATAATTTTAGGACTGGTTTAATATATATATATATAATGCTCCTGGCTCGCCACAGGCCGGCACTTGTTAGGGACAGAGGACTAAATGACGGTTCGTTTGCGTCGAGCCGTAGAGTTAAAGGCACAGATGTATATGATCTTAATAAATCTGCCCATTCCACACCAGTTGAGGTTGAGGGAGCGTAGTATTATAAAAGATTATAGATGCCAAAAGATTTGTGCAGGTTCAAAAAAGGCATACGTTTCAAGTATATATCCTAAGCGGAGTTCGAATACGCAATCGTTGGTTCATCAAACCTGATCACTGCACAGTCTCTCTTCTGGCCAACTCATTCGCGTGGGATTACTTCCGTTTCATTGCACTCAAGGGATAAGGGAGGGGAGATAACTTTATATAATAATTATCTATTATCAAATATAAGTAGAAGGCGTGGTGGCCGAGTGGTTCGAGCAGTTGCCTGCGACGCAAAGGTCGCAAGTTCGAATCCCGACTGTACCAATGAGTTTTTTCTGAACTTAAGTACAGTGATTAGTCACACCACGAGCTTTACGGTGAAGGAAAACATCGAGAGGAAACCTGCATACGTCTGAGAGAAATTCAAAGGCGTATGTATAGTCGTGCTTGAGTAACGGCGATGGCCATCTGTCACGTTGGCACCTAATATACCTCTGGCGGAAAGTGGGTGTGTGGGTATTACCCATACACCTCTGCCTACCCCTTCGGGGACCCTTGTGGGAAGGCGTGAGGATATATTATTTTATATATATTATATTATTATATATCAAATATTTCATTGTTAACCTTTGTACCTCAATCTATACTAATATTATAAAGAGGAAATATTTGTATGTAAGTATTGTAAGGAATTGGCTCAAAAACTCCTGGACCTATTTTAATAATTTCACCATTTGAATGCTACATTATCACTGATTAATATAGGCTATTTTAATTGCATGATAAACATTAATTTTATGTCAAAAAGTTTAAAAAATGTATGTCCACCCGTGCGAAGCCGGGACGAGCCGCCGGTATTAAAATAATTACTACAAAGCCGAGTAGTTCGAATCCCGTAGATACCAATAATTTTTTTTATCAGTTCAGTGACTTCCTTCCATGAGTCCAAATTCCAAACCAACGTATCATGTCTTCCCACATCGTTACAATCACACCCTCGATCAAGCCTTACGTATCATACCTGCATTTATGCAATTTTCAAGCTTCCTCAGATATACTCAGGATTCACTGTCGTATAATGGGCGCCAATATCGCGTTTTTACCTACCTATTGTATTTAATACCAACAGTTATCGTTCTTTCAATATCTTGTTCATTATCCATCTAGTGTGAACATTAAGATATAAAATTTCATTCGCTTATTCTAGAATTTACTCATTGGTAAAAAACGAATTATATAATAAATAATATATTCTCACGCCTTCACACAAGGGTCCCCGAAGGGGTAAGTGGGGATGTATAGGCAATACCCACACACCCACTTTCCACCGGTGATAAATTTTAGGTGCCAACGTGACAGACGGCGAATCCATCGCCGTTACTCAAGCACGACTATGCATACGCCTTTGAATTGCTACTAGGACGTATGCAGGTTTCCTCTCGATGTTTTCCTTCACGGTAAATCTCGTGGTGTGTGTACTCACTGTACTTAAGTTCAGAAAAAACTCATTGGTACAGTCGCGATTCTAACTTGCGATCTTTGTGTCGCAGGCAAACTGCTCGAACCACTTGGCCACCGCGGCAGTTTTTCGGAAAAACACGAATTAATATTTATTTTGATCTAATTAAAACTTTTTCTTAATTTTCAGCTTAATCGTGGGTGCTCCCAAAGCCCTCAATAATAACAAAAGTATAGCCACTGGATATGTATTCAATTGCTCTCTGCACGACATGACTGTGCAAAATATAACCTGCAATCGTATGAACATCGCATCCGATGGTAACCTTTCTAATTATACGTGCGAAAGTTTGTATGCTGTATGTCAATACTGATTCTTAGATATTGTTCTTTATATATAGCAGTTGCCTGCGACACAAAGATCGCAAGTTCGAATCCCGACTGTACCAATGAGTTTTTCTGAACTTAAGTACAGTGATTAGTCACACCACAAGCTTTACGGTGAAGGAAAACATCGTGACGAAACCTGCATACGTCTGAGAAGAAATTCAAAGGCGTATGTATAGTCGTGCTTGAGTAACGGCGATGGACTCGCCATCTGTCACGTTGGCACCTAATATACCTCTGGCGGAAAGTGGGTATGTGAGTATTACCCATACACCTCTGCCTACCCCTTTGGGGACCCTTGTGGGAAGGCGTGAAGGATATATTATTTATGCTTTTTATAATTATTTCAGAAAAGCTGGTTTATACAAGAATCACGCAACGAAATTTCTTTAGAAATGACATGTGGTTTGGCGCGACTATGGCCGTTATGCCAAACGGCGACTTCTTTGTAAGATATTTTGATCAATCAATACATTTAATCAAAATGTAACGGATGACTGTCTGTTAATTATCATTACATATATATGGGAAAAAAATATTGGGACCTTTATCAACGCAAATAGCGCCTAAAACAATGATTGTTAGAATTTCTGTCTGTTTGTCTCTTTGTCTGTGTGTTTGTGCACACCAATCTCAGAAACAGCTTATCCAATTTATAATTTTAAATGTAATTTTAAATTTAAAATCCAACTTATTTTAAATTCAACTTATTTATAGTGAGCCGTGGTGGCCGAGTGGTTTGAGCAGTTGCCTGCGACGCAAAGGTCGCAAGTTCGAATCCCGACTGTACCAATGAGTTTTTTCTGAACTTAAGTACAGTGATTAGTCACACCACGAGCTTTACGGTGAAGGAAAACATCGAGAGGAAACCTGCATACGTCTGAGTAGTAAGTAAAAGGCGTATGTATAGTCGTGCTGGAGTAACGGCGATGGCGGACGGCTAGTTATACATATACATCTTTCGTCTGAATCATTCTATCTTTTGCTGAAAATTTGATTAAAAGACGTAAAATATTTTAAAAGATTAAAGGACAGCAGAAGCAACCTCATTCTATACTATGTAAAGATTCAGTGAAAAGTGTGCTTTTACTCAGCAGTGGGACGGAGGCATAGGCCTAATAAAAACGTCTTTTCAGATCTGCGCACCGAGGTGGGCAGAGCCATTCTCGACCAGTGTGAAGGAAGTGATCCAGCTTCCCAACGGAGCGTGCTATGTACATGGACGTTTGCCTCGAGTGTTCACACCCCTCAACGAGGAAAGTATGTCATTCGTTTTTTCAGGTTATATATTAAAACGCCTGAAAAAAATCGCCAGCATAGCCTTTTCATTCGTGCTTGAGTAACGGCGGTGGACTCACCTAAAATATATCTCCGGCGGAAAATTGGAGTATGGATACTACCTGCTCACCCCTGCCTACCCCTTTGGAGACCCTAGTGGGAAGGCGTGAAGATATATTTGCTAAATATTCTGTACTAAGCAAGGGGTCAAGTCGCGTTTTTCGCAGACTTTAAACGAATCGTATAATTATGATAATCTGTATAGTGTAGTACTTATAAATAAAAAATGCTTTTAAAATTTGCATGTGTTTAAAATGACAGCTTTTTAGAGTTACCTTTTATACCTACTAGCTGTCCCGCCCAGCTTTGCCCGGGTGAAAAAGTTAAACTTCCTGAATCACAGCGCCACCTAGACGGTCCAATTGTGATGTAAGCTATTCTTTCTTTTAAGTTGGATCAAACTGCACACGGTGTGCAAATTTGATTGATATCGGTTAAGTAGTTTAGGAGCCCATCGCGGACAAACAACGTGACACGTAATTTTGTATATATTAAGATATAAATATCTTTAATTTCGAGGGTCTTATTAAAGGTGTGTAGAATAACGCTAGTGTTATAAGAAAAAAAATATTTATAAGATTATTTATACAATGTCAGTAAATTATTTGCAAGATGTTAGAAATATTGTGTTACGGTAGTATAGTGGGTGGAGCATCAGCCTTATTTAAATAAATCTCGTATATAACTCTACTCCAAACCATAGATCGTCAGGCATTCTTCACGGACGGCAAGAGGAAGGAATACGGCCGAAGACCTGAACACATCCACTTCTACTCCCAGGGTCAGACCGGCATGTCTGTGAAAGTAACTAACGATACCATCCTCATTGGTGCTCCTGGTCTTTTGATGTGGACAGGTATGTACATCTTTTCTTATATCAAAGTTATTACAAGGTAGTGGTGGCTAACCTATAGAAATAAATAAAGTTGGAGTGTCCGCTTATATGAAAAACTGGAAATAAATAAAATAATGACAAAACTGAGAGCCGTGGTGGCCGAGTGGTTCGAGCCTGAGACGCAAAGGTCGCAAGTTCGAATCCCGACTGTACCAATGAGTTTTTCTAAAACTTAAGTACAGTGATTAGTCACACCAAGAGCTTTACGGTGAAGGAAAACATCGAGAGGAAACCTGCATACGTCTGGGAAGAAATTCAAAAGGCGTATGTATAGTCGTGCTTGAGTAACGGGGATGGACTCGCCATCTGTCACGTTGGCACCTAATATACCTCTGGCGGAACGTGGGTGTGTGAGTATTACCTATACACCTCTGCCTACCCCTTCGGGGACCCTTGTGGGAAGGCGTGAGGATATATTATTTATTATTATAACAAAACTAGATACAAATGCAAAAACAATAAACTACTATATGGAGAAATATGTACAATAACAATATTTCGATTCACAAAATAGAAGAATTTCATTAAAATTTGCATAGGTTTAAGCGAAATACAGAATTAATAAGTTTTCGTAAACTCTGCGAACTGAACAATAACTTTTTTGTTAAATTCCACGCGGCCGAAGTCGCGCACACAGCTAGTATGTGTTCACGGTATTTTGCGGGAAGGCTTGTTACCGTGAATATATGTAACGGCTATGAACTTGCTATATATCGCGATGATAAAAAGAGGATCTTATATTACTACACTGCTCTGCTCTGCTTAAATCTTAGCGGTCACTTATGAGAAGGCGTGAAGATATATTTGTACATATATTCTTCGCAGTCGGAGTCGCGAACATCAGATGGTACTATTGTGTGTCTTATCTTTCGTTTCTCATTTCTAACCAGGTGGTATTATAAGCTACAGATTCAAGCCTTTCTTCAGTAAACAACCGGTTTTGAACCCATATTACACGAGGGATTTGCAGCCCGACGACTATTTTGGTAAGTGCTTCGAAATAGGTATTAGAAGTTAATTATAAATATTATAATATAATGATAAGAAAGATAATTTTATTAAAATAAAGTGAAGTCTAGGCTCTAAGTGAAATTCTATATCGCGAACGCTCAGGCTGTGAAATGAGCTCCCCGTTGAGGTTTTCCCTGGAGAGTACAGCATGGAGTTCTTCAAGAAGGGTGTGAAAAGATTCCTGCAGGGTCGGCAACGCGCGAATGATAACCCTGGTGTTGCAAGCGTCCATAGGCGGCGGTAACCGCTTACCATCAGGCGGACCGCATGCTTGTTTGCCACCCAAGTGGTATAAAAAAAAAAATGTTCTCCCGAGATGGAAAGTATGAACAAGATATCGAAAGAAGCGTTAATGATTTGTAAAAACTTGAGCAAGAAAGCATGAGTAGCTGTACACAACGAGATATCGGTGCTCATTTTATTATTCGGCAGCGAATCCTGGATATGTCAAAAGAAGCATGAAAATGTAATCGTATAAAGGCAGTTAAAATGAGAACCCTTCGAATCATGACCGGCGTAACCACAATCTATACTAATATTATAAAGCTGAAGAGTTTGTTTGTTTGAATGCGCTAATCTCAGGATCTACTGGTTGGAATTGAAAAATTATTTTTATGTTGGATATGTCCATTTCTCTAGGAAGGCTTTAGGCTATATAACATCACGCTACGACTAATAGGAGCGAAGCATAAATTAAAAATGTTACAAGAACGGGAATAATTATTCCTTTTTGAGAGCTTCCGTTGCGTGCGCTGCGTAAACGGTTTAAGTTAGGAAAATATCATGTATGAGGGAATTGTTCTTCTTTAAAAGTTCAAAAAAAAAGTCCGCGACAGCATATGTCTATCTTTTAAGATTGACTCACTATAACCTTTTTTATGGCAATTAAGTCCGCGATGGGCTCCTAAACAACTTAACCGATTTAAATCAAATTTGCACACCGTGTGCAGTTTGACCCAAATTAAAAGATAGGATAGCTTACATCACAATTGGGCCCGATAGGTGGCGCTACGATCGTGTTTCAGGAAATTTTACTTTTTCACCCGGGCGAAGCTGGGCGGGATAGCTAGTTATAGTTATAATGCGGCTTCGATTCGCAACTAGGACGAACAATTGATTGTAAACTTAAAAAACAACATGCTACGTTGGTTTGGACATATCCAAAAAATTCGTGAAAAAAGATTATAGGAAGAACGTGCATACATATCATTACGCCGAGTCTCTTACGGGGTAGGCAGAGAGTCAGTTCTCTCTAGACTGACATACCTCTTTCGCAACGTCCACATTCATCAGTCTCTTCATACATGCTCGTCGGTTTCGAGTACTCTTGACGTTCCCGTCCTTGAGTGACCGATCGATTTGATCCAGGAAGAGCACGTTCCACCTATTTAGATGAAAATTATAGAACAATCAAGGGAATGTCAAGAGAACTCGCAACCAGATTGACTGTCAGACTGATAGATCAGAATATGGATGATGCAAACTGAAACTGACACTTTACTTTTTCTGCCTTTCTGACGGCGTAAGCGTATAAGTTTTATAAACATTTAATCCGTTATTTGTATATGAATTGATGTAATATATCTAACCTCAAAGCACGTAAGAGAAGAACATTAGGCAAAGCCCTATCTCAAGTCCTATTGGAATGATACCTAGCCTGGGTCGTTATAACCCAGTTCTTCTGTACTTCTGTAGTCATTGTTTCTGGCTTCGGGCCGGTCTTATCGGACTTCATGTCTCTGGGTAACAACCGATAGGACCCACAATGCATTTTAGGTCTATCCGCTCGGAAAATGATTCTGGTACACTTTATATAGTTTGGTTTTTTAGGATACAGCGTCGAATCTGGTGTATTTGAACGAAATGGAAAGACGTTGTTCATAGCTGGTGCACCGAGAGCTAAAATGGGGCATGGGCAGGTAAGTTTGGCTGTCACTATCTACATATCCACTACTGGTTCTATATCTCTTAATAATTTTAAGAGAGGCATAACGGGTTTCCCGTTCGAATTTGGATCTGCCCGACTGGGGCAGGACCTCCACCTTATAGAAGTCCGTAGCCAAATAGCACAGTTTATTGTGTTGTGTTCCTACGTGGTGAATAAGGTTTCCAGTAATGAGCTCCTTGGGGAGGGGGGAGGATTGTTACAATGTGTTGGAAGCAGAGGGATTAAACCTTATGCTGCCAACACACTATAACACTCCGAACACAGAGTGCCAACACGCAAGTGATACTTCGCTATCGTGAGCGTAAATAGGCTACGGTAACCGTTTTCCATCAGGTGGGCCGTATGCTTGTTTGCCACTCTTGTTGTATAAAAATAATTATTAAGTATAACAGCAATTAGAGAAAATGTTCAAGTTATATTCATAAAGATATTAAGCCCGCATAAAGCTTTAAATTGACTAGCGATATCTATATGTATAATCAATCTAGGATGAATACTTTATGTTTATGGTAAAATATATAGTTTCTTTGTTTGAATCTCGGGAATTATATTATTCAGATTATATTCCTCACGCCTTCCCATAAGGGTCACCCTTAGGTGTATAGTAGGAATAGTAGGAATAGAGGTGTGTGTAGGAATTACAAATACTGTTAGATAATATGTTTCTAGAAGCCGTGGTGGCCGAGTGGTTCGAGCAGTTGCCTGCGACGCACAGGTCGCAAGTTCGAATCCCGACTGTACCAATGAGTTTTCTAAACTTAAGCACAGTGATTAGTCACACCACGAGCTTTACGGTGAAGGAAAACATCGAGAGGAAACCTGCATACGTCTGAGAAGAAATTCAAAAGGCGTATGTATAGTCGTGCTTGAGTAACGGCGATGGACACGCCATCTGTCACGTTGGCACCAAATATACCTCTGGCGGAAAGTGGGTGTGTGGAATTACCTATACACCTCTGCCTACCCCTTCGGGGACCCTTGTGGGAAGGCGTGAGGATATATTATTATATTATTATTATTTATAATATGTTTCTAGGTGGATCGTTTTATGGACAAAGCTAATAGTTTACAAAATATCATCACAGTACTTGAGAGATCGGAGCAGTAGAATGTCATGCGGTTGCAACAGCTAGTCATAAGTGAAAGACGATATACGCTAGACATAATGATAGTCTTATCAACATTTTTAAACTAAACACACTTCATCACCGATTATATGGTTTATCTTAATAATGTTGATTACACCTCCCATCGTTTCCAGGTCTTGATATTTGAAACAGTCCATCATGAGAACAGCCCATTGAACGTGAAAGCAAAAGTGAAAGGCCCACATATGGGGTCTTATTTTGGCGCAAGTCTTTGCAGCGTTGACATAGACAGCGACGGGCGATCTGACCTCCTTGTTGGGGCACCAAATTTTGTCAAAAGAGATGGTGGTCTACCCTACGACCAGGGAGCTGTATATGTGTATATGACTCGAGAAACAGTACGTGCAATTTTTTCCATACCTCTTTCGCTTCATCTTTCATTATTAATCATGTGAGTTGAATTGAGTGGCTTCTTTTTTAGAACTCAACTGCGTTTGCGCTTGAAGCATCGGGTTATGTGAAGGGATCCAGGGAGAGCGGTGCTCGGTTCGGAACGTCCATCGCTGATCTTGGCGACCTGGATGGCGATGGGTTTAAAGGTACATTTTAAAGTCATTTACAGATTCACCTCTGATAACCTACAGTATTCGCGATTTTATAAGCTATGATTTTTTTAATAATTAAGTTAATTGAACCACGGGGCATACATACATATCATCACGCCGAGTCCCTAACGGGGTAGGCAGAGAGAATAGAGTGCCAGATCTCTCTAAACTTACATACCTCTTTTGCTTCGTCCACATTCATTATTATTGTTTTATTGAAGTATATATGATTGATTTGCAGATGTAGCTATAGGCGCCCCATGGGAGAACGAAGGCGTGGGTGCTGTATATATTTACAAGGGACAAAGGAATGGTTTGAACTCACAATATGCTCAGAGAATATCAGCGGAAGGTGCAAGGGGCTTCGGTATGTCAATATCTAAGGGGGTCGATGTCAATGATGACAACTGTAATGGTAAGTCGGATTTTGGACGGAGCCATGTATCACGTTGGCATCTTAAAATATCTCTGGCGGGTGGCGTATGTGGGTACTACCTAAACACTTCTGCCTACCCCTTTGGGGTCCCTTGTGGGATATTTACATTATAATATTCAAATTCATTTTTCTTTACAGATCTTGCCATCGGAGCATACCACAGCACGACTGCTTATCTATATCGCTGTGTGCCAACAATAACTATACGACCTCTGGTCCATACATTCAATCATGACGTTAGAATAAACATTCCACACAACGAGACAGGATTTTCAATATTTTTCTGCATCAGTGCATCAGCTCAGAAAGCTTGGCCTAATGCTAAGATAAGTAAGTCTAAAACTTCCCATTGTATATCTGCTTAGTCAATCTTTCCTATCCTTTTCATATCTTCAAACCAACATAAAATGCCTTTCTTTATCTTAATCACACCCTCGTTCACGCCAGTTAATTGTAATATCGTAATATATTTTGTATCTTTAGAATTAAAAGCAAAGCTAACAGTTGACCCAGATGACAACAGAGCTATTCTGACAGGCGAATCAGCTTTTCAAGTGACTGCTAAACCAGGGAGCTCGTATTGTGATGAACAGACCATAGAAGTTCAGGTTGGTGGACATAATAAAATCTATTTACGTATATCGTTTTAGTATTTATCTTTACGTCGTTCCCCAAGGGTCGGTAGGTACAGGTAGACAGAGATGTGAAGTACCCATTAACTTTTCACCGGAGATTTTAGATGCCAACGTGACAGATGGCGAGTCTTTACACGATTATTTGAATTATATATTCCATTTTTAAGGTTGTGGTGCGACTAATCACTGTACTGCGCGGTTCCAAAGGAGTTTCTTTCTGTCAGGCTGTCGTATGAGCTCCCCATTGAGGTTTTCCCTGTAGAGTTCAGCATGGAGTTCTTCAAGAAGGGTGTGAAAAGATTCCTGCTGGGTCGGCAATGCGCGAGTGATTGGTGTTGCAAGCGTCCATAGGTGGCGGTAACCGCTTACCACGACTACGACGGGTTTATTAATTTCTTTACGCTTTATAATTTCACTAGGTTAATAAAGATTTTTCTTACAGCCACTGGGAAATTTTACAAAACCAATTTTGATACTATTTGAATTAGAACCAGAAGAATTTATAAAAGGTATTTATTACTATTTAATTATTATATGTTTATCATTACGTTAAAGTTCTGTAGTCACACGCATTTTTTACTACCTGACTACAATATTTGCCTGCACCAAACTGAAGAGAGATCAAGAAAAAACAAACTGATAGTGGTTTTACTTTTATTTCATTCAAATCAACGTGTGGCTATGCCCGTGTTTCAGATGAAACGCCAATATATATCAAAGACGCCGCAAGGTTGTCGGATGAATCAACTCTTAAAACGTCACTACTATTACAAGTTGTAAGGGATTGTGGAGAAGATTTGATTTGTAATCCGTTGCTTGAAATAAATTTAACTCCATTGGACACGTAAGTTTGTAATTTGGTAAAAGATTATACGGTTCTAGTCGAGATTTCTGATTCTCTAGGAATACTTAAATTTCAAAATCGATCAAAACTTAATATCCGAGCCCAAACTTAGAAAGCTGTTAAGTTACTAAAAGTGAATTTGAATAAAATAACACAATTTTGAACACAGACTGATCTATGTTATAAGCTTAAAACTTCTTTACCGTAAAGATGGCAGACAGGATATGAAATCGAGTCCATAATGTAATTTAAGAGCGGTAGGGTAGCGGTAGCTGGTTTCACCTTCATAATTGCAGTTATCCGACCTGATCAGTACTTCCACCTATTAGAAAATCGTAGCTTCATGTCACTGCTCTGGGCAGTCTGTTATCTAGACATCTAGACCTTGGACGTGCATTAGTTTAGCACAACACCTACACCAATATAGGCAGGTCGTATGATTATTTGGCAAAATAAATTCCGCAATGAAGAGATTCGCAAATCAACTGGCGTGAATGAGGGCGTGATTGTAAAGATAAAGAAAGGCGTGTTACGTTGGTTTGGACACATAGAAAGGATGAGTGAAGAAAGAATGACGAAACAGATATACAAAGCAAAAGTGTGTGCAAGAAGAGGCAGAGGAAGGCCACGTTCCAACTACCCGAATCAAATCGATCGGACGCTCTAGGACGGGAACGTTAAGAGTACTCGAAACCGACGAGCATGTATGAAGAGACTGATGAATGTGGACGAAGCGAAAGAGGTATATAAGTCTAGAGAGAACTGGCGTATAGAGACTCTCTGCCTACCCCGTTAGGGACCTGCTGTGATGATACGTATGTAAATTTTAAAAATCTTTCATCTCTCACTCTTAACTTGTAGAGAAAAAGATTTCCAGAACTAATAATAAACTTTTGACATTATATCAGTTTCATTAAATATATATTGTCACGCTGGTAAAGATGGTTCTTCGCGATCAATACGTATCAGCTTTCTTGTCACCAGAAGCCTTGACCAAACGACACAAGACCTCTTTGAGCTGTAATTAAGCGTCAGAGCCCCATGGTCCCATAGTCTCATCGGGAAAGGTCGCAAATACTCATATGCTGACTCTTCCGAAGAATACATCTTCTCGTGAATGCGGCGTTACGTAAAGTTATTTAACTTCATTCACTCTTTTCAGGCCATACATACCAGGCACCAATTCTAGACTTGGTATTAAGCTATCACTGTCTAACCAAGAAGAGACAGCTTATGAGGTCGAAGTCAATGTGACCCTACCAGCTCACCCGCTTCGAATCCCAAGCGAATGTTCTTTGGAAAATCTTGATTTGATATGTGAAATACCTGGACCTTTACTTAGATACGAAACAATTGAATGGGATATTGAACTAGAATACCTTTTAGAAGAATCGAACCATGAATATTTGAATGTAACTGCGACTCTAAGGGATCCACTGTTCTTTGAGAATGTGACTAATGTTGATGCTGTGATTTTGGTTAAAAATCAAGCAAATTTTAGTGTTGTCGGGTACGTATTAATTTTGTTTTCTTTTGCTTTAACCGTTCTTAAACCATCCATTTTTCGTTTTGATAAAGACTCTATAATTCTTTGTATATTTCTCGTCATTATTCAAAATTTGACTCTTATCAGTTTTTTTCAAGCCACCATACGCAATGACAGATCCTTGTAGTACCCACACACCCACTTTCCAACAGAGATATATTCTAGGTGCTAATACATTATAAGAAGAAGATTATTTTTAACAGACTTAAAAAAGGGGAGGTTTCTTTAATGTTAAAATTGCTGCTAATCTATTGATTTCTCTATTGCTCTTTTCCATACCTAGAATTTGCATGCAAATATATAATTACGATTTAAGAGTATAGCGCCGGTCCATCTCTAGGGTTTGTAGGCCTAGAGGCCTGAAAGGGCTGTAGACCTCTATCGCTAATTGGACGATCATCTGCCACAACATATATGTTCACCAGTTTCAGATACTCTTGACGTTCCCTAGTGTTCGATTGGTTTGATCTAACTGGAATGAGGTCTTTCTCTGCCTCTTTTTCAAGTATTTTTTTTATTTCAACTTTTTTTTTATTTTTTTTATTTTAACTGTTATTTCGTTATTCAGGAAGCATAAACAGAATGAAACGTTAGCCGTGTCGAGGAAAAAGTTTGATGCGGAAGATAACATTACATTTGTACATTATTTCGAGGTAGGTATCATTAGTCATTGGTTCATTGTACAATAAACTTGGCGTACATTTTATTTCATGCTTATTTTCTGTGATCTTGTCTTTTATTATGTACCTTACTCATGCAAAAATATGTATCTTTGACGTTTCGTAAAATTTTCCCAGGTATTCAATTCCGGTCCATCCGATTGGAATAATTTGGAAGCGTACATACTTTTACCGACTGAGGTCAGTACACAATTGAATTACACGTTAACGAGTCCCAAATAAATTTAATTGTCCTCATATAAAATTGACTTCAACTTCTGTAAATACATAGATGTATGTACATAAGTGAAAACAAGATGTCAAATAAAAAAATGAAAAGTACTAAGGTCGATATCTTGCCTCGTTACTTCTCACAAGGGTCTGTAATATTTTGGTGCCAACATCAGCGGATGGCGAATTCTGCACCAGTGTAAGTATGACAATAGATACGCCTTTGAATTTCTTCTGAAAGATCTACAGGTTTGCTTTCGATGATTTCCTTCACCATAAAGATTTTTTGTGATTAATGACACATTACACAATTTTTAATTTCATTTATTTCAACAAGGTCCATAGAAATACAATATAATATTAGTTCTCTCCCAAGCCGTGTTCGGCTACAGCGACTACTTTTCTACAAATTATGAGAGCGACGCTGGTGAGCTCTCTGGTGACTGACATAGCCGATTTTTGCCGTGAACGTGCGACCACATTCACTACATGTCAGCACCCCTCCGACATAATTATATTGAATGGACATAAAATACAATACATAAAAATAACCTGCATACGTCTGAGAAGCAATTCAAAGGCGTATGTATAGTCGTGCTTGAGTGACGGCGATGGACTCGCCATCTGTCACGTTGGCACCTAATATACCTCTGGCGGAAAGTGGGTGTATGGGTATTACCTATACACCTCTGCCTACCCCTTCGGGGACCCTTGTGGGAAGGCGTGAGGATATATTATTATTATAAAAATAACAATATTCTTAAGACTAGTTCACACGTGAGGTAGGCGACTTGTGGCTCGGGGTGTTGCGTATCCGCATGGTACAGTAAGGTTTCGAACTTGTAAGTCCTGCATTGAGACTACTCAAATCAGTTGGCCACAACGGCTCAAAACAGCATCAAGCTAGTGGGAGGAATTTGCAAGAAGGATTTTTTATAATTCTTATTTTTTCATGTTTTTCAGCTCGGCATCTCAGATCCTATTAAAGGCTGTCACATAGAAATGAGCCCAATTCAGTGCATATGGTCTGTCCCTGCCAATTTTACCTTGCCTGTTGTTATACCTCTCTCTTTTGAGTTGAGTAAATATGGTAAGTCTACCACAATATTAATGACTGTATAATCCGACTTTATCATCAATACTAAATAATAATAATAATATATCCTTACGCCTTCCCACAAGGGTCCCCGAAGGGGTAGGCAGAGGTGTATAGGTAATACCCACACACCCACTTTCCGCCAGAGGTATATTAGGTGCCAACGTGACAGATTGCGAGTCCATCGCCGTTACTCAAGCACGACTATTCATACGCCTTTGAATTTCTTCTCAGACGTATGCAGGTTTCCTCTCGATGTTTTCCTTCACCGTAAAGCTCGTGGTGTGACTAATCACTGTACATCAATACTAATATTAAAAAGATTCGTAGGTAGTGCGTTTGTATGAACTAGTAAATATCGTATATCCTAAATCCTGCCCATAATGGTCACCGAAGGGGTAGGCAGAGGTGTGTAGGTAGTACACACACCCTCACTTTCTGCCGGTGATATGTATTGAGTGCCACCGTTATAGATAGGGAGTCAATCGCCTCTACTCAAGTACGACAATATATTTATAATATAATAATAATATATCCTCACGCCTTCCCACAAGGGTCCCCGAAGGGGTAGGCAGAGGTGTATAGGTAATACCCACACACCCACTTTCCGCCAGAGGTATATTAGGTGCCAACGTGACAGATGGCGAGTCCATCGCCGTTACTCAAGCACGACTATACATACGCCTTTGAATTTCTTCTCAGACGTATGCAGGTTTCCTCTCGATGTTTTCCTTCACCGTAAGGCTCGTGGTGTGACTAATCACTGTACTTAAGTTCAGAAAAACTCATTGGTACAGTCGGGATTCGAACTTGCGACCTTTGCGTCGCAGGCAACTGCTCGAACCACTCGGCCACCACGGCACAATATATTTTGAATTAATTTTCAAACGTGTGCAGGTTTCCTCTCGGTGTTTTCCATCTTCACCTAGTATGACTAGTCACTGTTTATAAGTTCAGAAAAACTCACTGGTAGGTCGAGATTCCAACTCGTAATCTGGTCCTTATTCCAACTACTCGAACGACTCGGCCACCAAGGTCTTCATTTCTATTCGTAAGTTTAATTCATGAGAGCCGTGGTGGCCGAGTGGTTCGAGCAGTTGCCTGCGACGCAAAGGTCGCAAGTTCGAATCCCGCCTGTACCAATGAGTTTTTCTGAACTTAAGTACAGTGATTAGTCACACCACGAGCTTTACGGTGAAGGAAAACATCGAGAGGAAACCTGCATACGTCTGAGAAGAAATTCAAAGGCGTATCTATAGTCGTGCTTGAGTAACGGCGATGGACTCGCCATCTGTCACGTTGGCGCCTAATATACCTCTGGCGGAAAGTGGGTGTGTGGGTATTACCTATACACCTCTGCCTACCCCTTCGGGGACCCTTGTGGGAAGGCGTGAGGATATATTATATAATTCATGAATCATACAATGTTTTATGTTTCAGCAAATCTCTTAGAAACGAATTCTACCTACAATTTCACTTCGGCGATCGTTTTGAATTGGTTAGACGCGGACGAGTAAGTTTGAAAAACGTATATTTACTCAGCTATTTGTAAATAAGAGAAACTACAAGAATCTTTTAATATGTTTACTTGTATTGTTTTTACGTGGTACTACGGCTTTCTCAAATGACAAAATCAAAATATTTTATTCAACGTAAGGGACACAGGGAACACTTATTGAACGTCACATACTAAATAGTTTCCCAAGAAAAAAAACCTGTCAGCAGAAGAAACAAACTCCCCGAAAACCTTTTTAACCGACTTCAAAAAAAGGAGGAGGTTCTCAATTCGACTGTATTTTTTAACATTGGTTTCCTTTTAAGTAGGGGTAGACAAATATTAAATTAACATAATATTAATTCTTTGCAAGAGTATCAATTCGCCATACATGGCTATCACATATATAATCTATAATAATATAATATATCCTCACGCCTTCCCACAAGGGTCCCCGAAGGGGTAGGCAGAGGTGTATAGGTAATACCCACACACCCACTTTCCGCCAGAGGTATATTAAGGTGCCAACGTGACAGATGGCGAGTCCATCGCCGTTACTCAAGCACGACTATACATACGCCTTTGAATTTCTTCTCAGACGTATGCAGGTTTCCTCTCGATGTTTTCCTTCACCGTAAAGCTCGTGGTGTGACTAATCACTGTACTTAAGTTCAGAAAAACTCATTGGTACAGTCGGGATTCGAACTTGCGACCTTTGCGTCGCAGGCAACTGCTCGAACCACTCGGCCACCACGGCTCGATATATAATCTAATATTGTATGTATAATACGCTTTTTTTAACGACGAACGATGACGTCACTAAGTATGTCATCACTTTACAATATGCCCTATGTTGACAGATCATCAGCACTTACGACAATTCTGATACTGGATGCTAAACCTCCAATTTGGCCGTGGATAATAGCGATATTCGCCGGGCTGCTCACACTGGCTACAGTTGTGCTCATTATGTATAAGGTAAAAAATGTTAAATGAAAGTATGAAAAAGATATTGAAAGAAGGATAACTGCCGGAAATAAGGTGAATGGAGCCATGTCGGCGTTGATGGGCAGCAAAAGTCTGAGCAAGAATGCTCGAGTTGCTGTCCACAACGCGATATTGGTACCTACCTTATTGTATGGCAGCGAATCCTAGGTATGTCAGAGGAAGTATGAAAATAACTTGAATGCAGTCGAGATGCGATCTCTTCGGAAAATGTGCGGCGTCACGATATTAGATCGAATCCGCAATGAAGAGATTCGCAAATCAACTGGCGTGAATGAGGGCGTGATTGTAAAGGTGAAGAAAGGCATGTTACGTTGGTTTGGACACATAGAAAGGATGAGTGAAGAAAGATTGACGAAACAGATATACAAAGCAAAGTGTGTGCAAGAAGAGGCAGAGGAAGGCCACGTTCCAACTACCTGGATCAAATAGATCGGACTCTGAAGGACAGGAACGTTAAGAGTACTCGAAACCGACGAGCATGTATGAAGAGACTGATGAATGTGGACGAAGCGAAAGAGGTATGTAAGTCTAGAGAGAACTGGCGCTCTATACTCTCTGCCTACCCCGTTAGGGACTTGGCGTGATGATATGTATGTATGTATGTAAAAAATGTTTTTTACGCTATAGCTATAAGTTTAAAGTAGAAACCTTAACACCTTCCCTAGGCAGAGGTATGTAGATAGTACCCACTCACCCACCTTCCGTTGGAGATATATAATTTAGGGCCGACATCGTAACAACGTAAAAAAAATATGAAGTTTAATTCTATACCACGGCCACTAGATGGCACCACATGTCATTTATAACGCAGTATCCAAAGTTACACATCATTGTTCAAGGTTGCATTTTATATTTCTGAATGTGTAACTTATTTGTAGTAAATCTAGTCTATTTCTGAAACTAAAGAGTTTTATCAATTCCAGTGCGGATTCTTCTCCAGAAAACGAAGAGACCAGTTGAAACTTCTTCAAGAACAAATGTCTGGAACAGTGGCAATGCAAGAACAACCTGGACCATCCGATGATTCCTCTCAGGAGCTGCTTCTAGATGAGATGGATGAAATGGAATCATAACAAACCTGCTGTTACATTCACCACAGTATCTTCATCTATAGTTTCACCAAATATCTCTAGCGGAATATATGGTATTAATGGTACACCTCTGCCTACCCCTTCAGGGACTCTTGTGGGAAGGCTTGAGGAGAACGAGGCGGGCAGTCAAATTGTATGGAGCTGTGGGGCTCAGAGTGTCAAATAGTGATTTATATAATGTGATAGTATTAGTTTAAGTTTAACTCTCAAGAAGTTACAAAGATATTATATGTTTCAGTATTTAACAAGGATTGACTGATTTTCAATTAGCGCCATGCGAGTATTTTATTAAATAGAATGTTTTATATTACAATAAAATAGAAATTAATATTAGTTTGAAGGTTTGTTTTATTTAAATAGAAAAAGATTCCAACGAATTCGGGCCCTTCTTTTTTTGAAGTCGACTAAAAATTTGTATTCGTTGTGCAGTTCGTCCAAATATTACGGTTAACAAATCTTTATTATCTCAAAAAAAACATTTTGATCATGTTTGTATTGTAAATATTATTAAATTTAATAGTAATTTGAACAACCATAATAATACATGACAAAACAATAGCTCTTCACGCCTTCCCACAACCATGGAGTTTCTTGCCGGTTCTTCTCCATGGAAACGACCAACACGAACTGTGCACCTTTTTACGTCTTTGAATGCCTTCTCAGCGTATGCAGATGTCCTCTTCATATTTTTCTTCACCGTAAAGCTCTAGGTGTAATTAATCACTTACTTACTTAAGTTAAAAACGTATTAGTACACCAGGGATTCGAATTTGCAATCTTTGTTGCTGGCAACTACTCAATGCAGCTATGTTATTTTCATACTACCTAAGTAAGGTTAGGAATGCAGCGTTGAGATCGATCTTAAATCTAAAGATGTAACAAGCAAGAAAGTGTATCTATTAGCGAGAACCTTAAAAATGCTATATTTATTGAGCTCATCTCAGTTAGAAGTGTTTTATACGGATCAATTTGTAAATGACTCCAATTAATTTCATTACTCGAACACTAAAAACTTTATAATTGATGAAACCACCATATACCGCGTTCATTTAATAATACAAGTTGTGTAAGGGACAATTTGGGGCTTTTATAGGCAAACTACGTCAATCCTGCGGTTACACCCTTATTAAAGGGTGATCATTGTTTGTGAGTTTGATTATACGTTTATCTGTGTTAGGGTATTGAGCTTCTGCTCTGCTTTCAGCGTAGTGATTTCATATATAGTATTATATAGCCTTCCTCAATATTTGGGTTCTCTTATGAAAAATATGGTTTATTTATTTTTATACCACGCGGATGGCAAACAAACATGCGGTCCACCTGATGGTAAGCGGTTACCGCCACCTATGGACGCTAGCAACACCAGGGGTATATTCTAGCTTCACCTGTAAACATAAAGATAAAAATTAACTACAACAAAACCTGGTCAATTTATATGTTTGTGAAATAATTAAGAAAAAGTGGCTTACCATTACAACTAAACGCTGGATAATTAACACGATTGGTATCTACGTATTATATTAATTCGATGACGAAACCATATTATTTAATGAAAATTTACCATGAATAATTAAACCCCAGTGTACTAAGAGATAAGTTCATAAACATACATACTCTTGTAGACTTCCGTCGTATTTGTGTGTGTAAAAATGACCGAGGAGAAATTTGACAATACATTGGAAAGGAATTTTATTAAATGCTTTGCCCCCATTCATGTCGTGCAAATATTACTTGGCTGCCCGAGCATCGATATCGTAGGTTCGGTCATCAGAACAAAAGCCACAAATAATTACAAAATATACTCAGTCATTTGTTTATTGGCCATTACATTCTCGTTCGTCTATATATTGAGTTTTTTCTACAAGTTCTACTCGCGAGATATAACTTTTTACATCATCTACTGTCTTGTAGCCACTTTGTTTTTCAATACGCATATCTTAAACTTCATTCATATCTCGTTTTACGAGGACAGAGTGCGCTCAATAAAACTCTATTTTCTTCTACAGAAAATAGATCGCTCTCTAGGTTCTAAGCGATGCGAATCACTGTTGAGAATTCAATATTATATCAATATTACACTGTTATTATTACTTGTCGGGCTGACTATATCTGGTACTATCATTTATATTTGTAATGTCTTGGATCGGCCGGGATTTGCTGTATTTTATTCCATCGCGTTTTGTTCTGTGCAAGTGTCCCTGTTTAGATGTTGGAGCTCGATACTCTTCGTTACGTTTCGTTTGAGGTTTCTGAACAAAATTATTCGTTTTAATATCCTCTCAAAGTTCGAGAAAAATATAAACCGATATTATAAAGACTCCACAAGATTGTACAAATACCTCAGTCGTCAGTGGTCTGTCAAAGATTTGCTAATGGGACCCAATTTTTACAACAATCCGATGGAGTTAAAGAAAATTGTGATTTGTTTGAAGGACATTTTGAAAGCATTTGGAATTATTGTTGAACAGTACAGCTTCATTGTAAGATCCGATTTAATTTTATATATGTATATATGTTTTGGGCGTTAATGTTTCTAAGATTTTCTACTCATATTTTAAAGCTGTTACGGTAAGCAAATACTTATAATTGATTGGTCAGCAACTTTATGAATGCATGCAATGAATTGCTCCTCTTGTACAAAGTTTATATATGTAACTTTAATCTTTTCTACCCCTACGTAAAAGGGAACAAATGTTAAAAAAGCAAACAGGGCAGTTTGTTTCACCGTTTCTTCTCCTGGCAGGTTTTTTTTTCTTGGAAACGTTGGTAACTTTAGTTTATATTAAATATGTGACATGAAATAAGTGTTCCCTGTGTCCCTTACATTGAATAAAATACTATGTATGTATGTATTTCTGTAATTTCAGATGTTTATTACTGTATGCACACTGTTCGTATACACATTTCTTGCCATCGAGTTGGTTTTCCTCGGAACTCGTAATGGGGTACGTTTTATAGTTCAATTAAGTAGTTTTAATTATACTGTGGAGGCCCAGTGGGTCGAGTAGCTGCCTGCAACACAAAGATAGCATATTCAAATCCCATCTGTACCAACAGATTATTTCTGAAGTTAAAGTACAGGGCTTAGTGACACCACAAGCCTTACGGTGAAGGAAAACATCGAGAGGAATCCTGCATAAATTTGAGAAGATATTCAGTTCAGGGAAATGTAGGTACTAAAGACCTCTTCATCTTTTATACTATATTTTATCTTTATCTTTAGAACTTCAATTTGATTGGTCGATTGACTGACTGGTTATATGCATTTTACTTTATTTCAGCTGATGAGTCACATTGCAAGCGTGGTATCATTAATGTCAATTTTGATATATCTGATAATGTTATCGTATCTGGCGGCTTTAAATGCTTGGTTCACATCCGAAACAAAAACGACGAAAACACTGTGTGTGCGTATTTTATCACACACATTCGATGGTAACCACAATTATTATTATATTATACGAGCATGTCTGAAGAGACTGATGAATGTGGACGAAGCGAAAGAGATATGTAAGTCTAGAGAGAACTGGCGCTCTATACTCTCTGCCTACCCCGTTAGGAACTTTATTATATTAATTATTATTGTACACTTATAGAAAAAACTAAAAAAAACGAAGTATTCGAACCTCACCAGTCTGTAGGTACCTATGAGATATTTCTGAACTTAAGTACAGTGATTTATCACACAACGAGAGTTGCGGTTGAGGAAGCCTAAAATACGTTTGTGAAGAGCGTCAAATACGTGTATGCTCATATTTGATATACAGTGACGGACTCGCCATCTGTCACGGCGAAATGACGGCTACACCTCAGGCTACCCCTGTGTGGACCCTTGTGTTAAGGCGTAAATATACACGATATAGTATTATACCTATATCCAAATGCCAACATGAGAAAGGACGAGTCCATCGCCGTTTTAAAAGCACGACCAATACACTTTAATTTGTACAGTCGATGTTCCAACGGCAACCTTTACGTTGTGAGCCACCAACGGTAACCATGACTGTATAATGCATGTATATTTATTTCGGAAAAACCTTAAATAATTAAGCCCGCAGTAATATGACCGACCCCTCGGCACTTACCTTCAAAGTTAAGTTGAAGCACTTCCCTCAAGCACCAATACGGAGCAAGAAGCCAATTGAGGTCGCTACAGAGCCAAATTAAATCTGACAATCATCCTTAATGGCTCTCTAGTAGTTTGGTAAATGTACGGGTGGATAGTGGTTTATTTAGACGTAAAAAAGACGTAACTAACTCTGCCCCCGGTTTTGATTGTAGTGTACTCCTTATGAGTGGGCTATCTGAAGCATTTTTCACTGCAAATTCCAAATTAGATGAATTATTTCTAATACGTTCATTTCGAGTTCTGCTAGTCTTGGAAATCCTTTGGAACATGTGTATATATATCCCTATCTTCTTGCCTGTCAGACGGTACAATAGTCCCAGGTTTTCTCTCGATATTTTCTTCACCTCACATCTATATAAGTATGTATATCGGTGTGTAGTACTACTACAAGCTTAGTTTCTGAATAGCTATTTTTTTTTATGTAACTGTCATAAAATGCTATTATTATTGACTTTTCAGGTCCAATATACGCCGTGGCTAAAGAGATGCTGAAAGCGCTTGAATCAGAGCAAACTGAGTTCGCAGTATACGACATATTTACCGTTAACAAGACTTTTCCACTGAAGTTGTACAGCATTATCATCAATCAAGTATTGGTGATGATTCAACTAACAATTTAATAAAGCATACTAAAGCAAGTAAAGAAAACCTTTTTTTTATACATGCATACATACATATCATAACGCCGAGTCCCTAAAGGGGTAGGCAGAGAGTATAGAGCGCCAGTTCTCGCTAGACTTACATACCTCTTCCGCTTCGTCGACATTCATCAGTCTCTTCATACATGCTTTTTTATATGAGTATTATTTTAAAACCACACCCGCCGCTTGGATAAATACCGAATCTGTCAGACAATATAACACGACTTCTCATAGTGAAAAGATGTTGTAAAAATGCATTAAAAGAAGTTGTAGTGGTAGGTTTGTTTGGCTTACCTAACACTTACTTAGTAAAACGAAATTACATATGGCCAACTATATTTCCCAAAGCCAACGCGAAAAACAGTACAATAATGACAGTAAGAGTATTTAAAAAACGAAGAACGTCAGCGTGCCGGGCTGATACCGCTCGCTTGTATCGCTCACTACCAGAGTAGTTCCGAAGATGACAGTGAGATGAGACACTTTCAAAGTAAAAGTATATACCTCATATATATATCCTCACGCCTTCCCACTAGGG